>JASDQU010099819.1:217939-265330 GCA_032191745.1 Picea mariana
TTCATCAAAGCGTGATGATGAAGAGGATTGTGCTTTGACTGCCAAGGCAAGGAAAGGGAAAGGGAAGAAATTCCAATCAAATTCCGAGTCTAAAGTCAAGAAGCTAGATTTGTCCAAAGTGAAGTGTTTTCACTATCACGAACGTGGGCATCTCGCTACTAACTGTCCGCAGAAGAAGAAGAACAAGACGGTTGCTGGAGTTGCAACTGGTGAGGCTCTTGTCTCACAATTTGAGCTTGACTTTTCTTTGATCGCATGCATGGCATCAAGTGCATCGAGATCAGTGTGGTATTTGGATAGTGGCGCTTCCTTCCACATGACGGGAGATAAAGAGTCTTTCATTGACTTGGAGGAGAAAGATCTCAAAATGCATATAGAGATGGGCGATGATGGAAAATACAGTGCAACTGGTATTGGTACCATTACCTTTTAGAGGGAGTCAGGTAAACCATTTCAATTGAAAAATGTCATGCATGTTCCAGGTCTGAAGAAAAACTTGGTCTCAGTCGCAATGTTGGAGGACAGAGGCTATGATGTTGTTTTTAGCAGTGGTATAGCCTACCTGCAACATAAAGCAACAGGTCAAGTCAAGAAGATAGGGATTCGAGTTAAGAATCTCTACATGCTGCAGGTAGATGGTTGCGGTGCCATGATAGGCAAGGCAGAAACAGTGGTGAGTTGGGATGAGGGCGAATTATGGCATAGGAGATTAGGCCATCTTCATCATGGAGCCTTGAAGATCATGCAGCAAATATCTACTGGACTTCCAAGGGGAACACTTGCTCAGTCAGATCAGTGCAAGGGGTGCACCCTGGGGAAGTATGTAAAGTCCACCTTTCAGGAAAAGGAGAACCGTGCTTCGATGATCCTAGAGAGAATTCACACGGATGTGTGTGGGCCATTCTCAGTTGCTTCAACAGCAAAACACAGGTATTATGTTATTTTTGTTGATGACTTTTCTCGTAAATGTTGGATATTCTTCATGCAGAAGAAGGATCAAACATTCTCAAAGTTCTATGAGTTTAAAGCATTGGTGGAGAAAGAGTCAGGGAAGCAAGTGAAAGCTCTAAGGAGCGATAATGGTGGAGAATACATCTCTAACGAATTCAAAGAATTATGCAACAGAGAAGGAATTCGAAGAGAACTCATAGTGCCTCATAACCCACAGCAAAATGGGGTCGCGGAGAGAAAGAACAGAACGATCATGGGTGTAGCACAAGCAATGTTGCATGATCAGGGCCTACCTATGCATTTGTGGGCAGAAGCATGCAATACTGCGGTTTATGTGCAGAACCATTGTCCTCATAGAGTACTTGGCATGAGTACACCTGAAGAAGCTTTTATTGGTAAGAAACCTGATGTTTCTCATTTTAAAATTTTTGGTTCATCTGTTTATGTGCATGTAAACAAGGATGCCAGGAAGAAGCTGGAACCGACTGCTGAAGTTGGGATATTTGTGGGGTACACAGAAACACCCCATAATTATCGTGTGTATTTTCCAAACAGTAAGATGACTGTTATGCGATGGGATATAAAATTCGATGAGGGGAAAGCCATGCGGTTGTCGCTTGAGAGGGAGCTTGACTTGCATGCAGAAGAGGAACTGTTGGTTCCCAAGGATGAGTCTCAAGATGTGGATCAACCACATGAAGAGGTTCATGGAGTGGAGGAAACCACTCAAGCAGAGCCATCCATCAGAAATGGCAGAAAGCGCACCACGGAAGCTAATAGATTGAGACTAGATGTTGCACAGAATATAGGAGCCCCTATTTCACAGCGCAGACAGAGACAGTCTTCTGATCGATTTGCTAGATACATGGCTCTTATGAGAAAATGTATTGTGACTGAACCATCTTCCTTTCAAGAAGCAGTGCAGGACCCCACTTGGGTTGATGCTATGGTAGAGGAGTATGACTCCATTGTCAAAAACAGTGTATGGGAAATTGTCCCAAGACCGATTGATAAATCAGTGGTAGGTTCGAGATGGATCTACAAGGTAAAGCAAGCTATTGATGGGAGTGTGGAGAAATACAAGGCCAAGTTTGTGGCCCAAGGCTTCTCACAGATCGAGGGGATAGATTATGGTGAGACCTTTGCACCTGTCGCAAGGTACTCTTCGCACTCTCAGTGCAGATGGGCTAGCGCATTCATCAGATGGATGTAAAAACTGCGTTCCTCAACGGGATCATTGAGGAAGAAGTGTACATTGAGAAGCCAGAAGGTTTTGAGACCTTTGACAGAGAGTTGCATGTGTGTAGACTCAAGAGAGCACTGTATGGGTTGAAGCAAGCACCCCGTGCTTGGTACACTCGGATAGACAGCTATTTCACCGGGTTGGGCTTCACCAAAAGTGAAGCAGATGCAAACCTATACCAAATTGTGGTGGAGGGTAAGATATTAATCATTGTTCTTTATGTTGATGATTTAATACTTACTGGTGATGAGCAGTTGATAAACTCATGCAAGGAGGACCTTGCAAAGGAGTTCGATATGAAGGATTTGGGCCTTCTTCATTATTTCCTTGGTTTGGAAATATGGCAGCGAGATGGTGAACTTTTTGCGTCTCAAGGCAAGTATACCAGGGAGATACTGGGTAAGTTTCACATGGAGGGTTGCAAACCCATGGATACTCCTCTTCAAGGAAACTGGAGGAAAGAGGATGCTACTTCTGGAGAGGTAGTGGATGCTACTGTCTATCGACGGTTAGTAGGTTTGCTAATGTATTTAGTGAACACGAGACCGGACATTTTCTATGCAGTTAACCAGCTAAGTCAAGCGATGGTTAAGCCTACCAAACTCTTTTGGAAGGTGGGGAAGCAGGTCTTGAGATATCTGAAGGGCACATCTGAGTATGGATTATGGTACAGACAGACGGATGAGGTGAAGTTGCATGGCTTCACGGATGCAGATTGGGCAGGCAGCCCAAAGGACAGAAAGAGCACATCAAGAGGGATCTTTAGTATCGGATCTATAATTGTTTCTTGGTACAGCAGGAAATAGAGATCCGTGGCACTTAGTTCAGCGGAAGCGGAATACATGGCAGCGAGTCAAGGTGCATGTGAGGCTATATGGATGAGGAAGATCTTGGTTGGTTTGTTTGGTTCTCATTTAGATCCGACAGTGATTTATTGTGATAATCAGAGTTGCATTAAACTCTCGATTAATCCTGTGTTTTATGACAGATCTAAGCATATAGATATCCAGTATCATCATCTCAGAGATTGTGTGCAGTGGAAGATCATGTTGCTTCAATACATTCCTACGGAAGATCAGGATGCAGACATTCTAACGAAGGCGCTCACCAGGAGAAAATTCGAATATCATAGAGACAGGATTGGGGTGAAGGATAATCCCTTTCTTGTTGAGAGGGAGTGTTGAAAAGTCAACAAGAAACATGTGTCTAATTTACTTTTCCCTTAATTAAATTAGAAAATAAATATTAATCTATTATCTCATTCATAACTGAGTGATTTGGAATTGTAACAGAATTATAAGTGTAGTTAAGTGAGTTAATATCAGTTGTACTAGTTGTAACTAAACATGCACTAGTGAGAGTTCAGTTAATCAGTGAACTCAAATGCAACTGAAGATTCGCCACGGTTAACTACATGCATGTCAGTTCCAATGGATATCCAATTGAGATAACAGGTGAAAGGGACAGTTGGCTATCAGTTGTGATTTGTTCACACATGCAGTGAATATTCTTATGAGCATGTGCAAACGAGGCAATTCGCATGTTCGAGAGAATTCAGATTGCAGAGATTGTGTAGAGGAGGCAAGTTGTCTGGACGCAGGAATTGGCGCATGTATTTGCTAATTTGTGTATGACAGTGTGAGATGATTGTATTGTACTGAGAGCTCTTGGATTAGAGTTTTTTATGAGATTGTTTCATGATTCATGATATACATAATATATGATAGTGGGGTTTTTAGCTTTACGCTTTCCCGGTAAAACTTATGTGTTGTTTGTTATTGATATTTCACTTTGTGCATTGTGGTTGTGATCGTGGTTTAATTGCTTCCACAATAATAATAGTAGAAGCGATTCTGTATTTAACAAGTTGCGGAAATTGTTAGATCAGGAGAATCGCAGGAATACTCATTTGGGTATCGAAATTTCTACAAATATTTCCAAATCTGTTATTATTTTCTCAAGTGAATGTGTTGAACTAAATCATGTTTCAATACATTCATAGATGACAACTTCTCTATTAATAAATTAAAACAATTATGTTTAGTGGAAAACACAAGTCTAGGGTTTGGACAAGAACATCATATCCACTAATTTTGATAAATACCCCTTCACTAAAAATATTGACTTGTGCATTGCATCTATACTAGGCATAGAGAGAACAAGATTTAGTTTAAAGGATTTTGGAAAATTAGGATTGTAGCTAGCATTATGGGGACCAAAATTTATGTAGACGCAGCAAAAGACACATGTGCATTCATCCAAATAAAAGGAATGAGAATATGGTAGTAAATTATTTGTGCAAGGATAGTTCTTTGAGGAAGATGATGCATTTCAATTAAGGCCATGCAATGGTTGAGAACAAAAATGTTGAAAAGAATATACTCAATATTGAAAATAATCTCAATCCCCCATCTCATCAAAGAAATTTTTCCAATGTATAGGTATTCAAGTTATCGTCACTAGCCAATTTCTATGGATAAGAGACCAAAAAAATTCAAAATTGAATGTTTTCCTATATTGACTAGAATATCATGCTATAGTTCCAAACTTATTAGAATATTAGGTTGATTGTTAAATTCATTATTAGTATGATTCCTAGCCACTATCTATTCAATATTACTTACTAGCCACTATCTACTTAATATTACTTATTAATTAAGGGGTCATCTCTATTGTTTCCTTCTAACTTCGTCATTCTATCCTCAAATATCAATTTTATAATATGGGAGGGGTCATCCTATTAGAATGCCCTCTCTAACCATCCATAAGTTCAACATATGTTAAATGCTACTATGAAATGTATGAGAGTATTAGCAATGAATAAGAAAATATTAATAAAGACAAAACAGTTTTCCTCGGAGATAAAGATAAAACATTTCAATGTGGAATTTATGAAGGATGATGTAAATATTATATCAAGGATTATTCAACTTTACATAAATACAAGGCATTGCACAAATACAAGACATTGTGAACTTCAAATATCATCCTCACACATATAAATAGTATGCAAATGAAAATTTTCAGTAGCTTTGGCTACTTTGGTTGCGCTTGCTAGGGGTACCAAGTAGTTCTGGAGCTAGAATTGTTTTATACTTTATTTTTTATCATTTTTTCCATTTAAAATTTGAAGTTGGGCTTGGCACTAATAACTGGGTAGAACTGATAGCGCTTTGGGTGATTTTAAATTTTGCACAAGACAAGGGTATAAGAAATATGCAGGTGTTTTGTGATTCTAAAATAGTAATGGATTGGTTAAAAGGGAGAGCATAATTAGTCATCTTAGCTTTGTTACCTTCGCAGTACAGAATTAGAGAGTTACATGAAGCATGTGACTATGTTACTATAGAACATGTTTACCAAGAATTCAATCATAAGGCTGATGCACTTTCCAATGAGGTGGCAGATTTACATGAAGGGTTGTTGGTTTGCTAAGAATTCTGATGTGAGGAGGCTTTCCCAAAAGTGCATTGTCCTCTCTTTTGATTGTTGATTGTCTAGTTCAATTTGATGTGGAGGAAAATGTTGAAGTCGCCTTAATCATTTTTTGTTTTAACAGACAATAATTGTATTTCTGAAAAGTTTCCTTGATGTATTGTTAGGTCTATTGATTAATCTAAGGTATCTACTATAAAGTAGATATAGTTTTTTTTTATTGGCTAAAAGACTCTTGGGTCTATCTAGAACCTATAGTATTTGTTTTGGAGTTGCCAAGTCTATTCTATATATATTTTGATTTCTTTTAAGAAATAGAAAATATACAATTTTTTTTCTCTAAAACAAATATATAAACATAAATTACACTAATAAAAATAAAGGAGAAAATTTTAAATTTACAATGAAAGTTATCCAAATCAAAATTCCTTTATCACCTTCCCTCTCCATCTTTAATTATGCAATATACACAAATTTGAAATTTTAAAAATCAAAATTATCACCTTCCCTCTCCTTCTTTCATAAACTCCTCTATCACCTTTCCTCACCAAAATAAGTGTGAAATGTTAACAAAATTGAAATTTTAAAAATCAAAATTATTCTATCACCTTCCTCTCCTTCTTTCATTGTGCATTGTGCACAAATTTTAAATTTTAAATGGCAAGTCAACTCTCCTTTAATGATGCCACTTTGCATATTGACAAATGAATGGAACGCAAGGTATATCATTCATGCATGCCATGATAAGGAGATAATAAAAGTGATTTGATAGATAATATTAACAAGGGCAATAACTTGTTTGCAGTTAGTCTCTGCCTTAAAATTATGATTATGTATGTTTTGTGTGGTTTAAAATTATTTTTATTTTTATGTTTTTTTTTAAGTTATAAAATGTGTTATTTAATTGGATTATCATATTTTGTATGAAAAGTTACAAATTCTTTTATTAATGAAAAAATAATCACAATATTACACACATAACTTAAATATAAATTAATATTTAATTATTATATTTTACAATATAATAAATTTATATAAAACTCTTTAAACTAAAACCATAACCATTTATATAGAATTCTTTAAACTAAATTTTTAAATTTATTTTAGAGAAGAATAAGTTTAAAAAATAAAATTCAATATATAAAATATAATATAATATATAAAATAATAATAATAATAATAATAATTATTATTATTATTATTATTATTATTATTATTATTATTATTATTATTATTATTTATTAGAAAAAAAATTATAAATTATAAACAAAATAAAAAAATAAAACAAATTTTAAAAGTATATGTGATGTTTTGTTGCCTTACACCTACATGTAACATAAAAACATCTCTAATTTATATGAAAATTTAAGTAAACACTATCTTTAAAATGTTTAAACATGAAATAGAAAAACATGTTTAAAAAATAGGAATTTAAGTAATAACTCTATTAAAAATGTTTTCGAACATTAAAAAAAATTGAAAAATTGATATAATATTTAAAATATTTAACCCATAAAAAAAATGAATATTTATGAATGCATGAAGACTCTTCAATGGCGTCGGTGCCCAATCTTTTTTCTTTCCTATCATATGTTTCTCACTTTGTACATCCACTGAACTTTAAAGCTCCATGATGTTGGAATTCTCCTTTAGATTTAAACATTTCCCAGACCTCTCATAGTGTTGAAAGTAAGTTTGTACATTGTGGAATTTTAGTTCGTATTTCCATAAGCTTCGACTAGTAATTGTTTTGTGCAATCTGCTTCACCAACACATAAGCAAGAAGTGCATTTTTTCTCTCATTATTTAAAATATCGATTTAAAACAAAAACTTAAAATATCGATTTAAAACAAAAACTTAAAAAATATTATATAAGCAATATTTATTTTAATGCTCAGAAACACTTTTGTATAAAAAAAATATAACCATTTCTTATAATGTGCATATGTATATGTTTGAAGGATAAAAGCCATCTGTCAGGAACTAATAAAAGCGAGTAGATTGAAATACAGTATGGTGCTTGTTTATCACTAAGGATCTTACATTAGCTACCTATCTATCAGACTTTCACTAAGACAGTTTTGATTATACATATCTTCATGTGTGTTTAATTTTTCATTTTCATGGTTTTATAAGAAAATTGAGGCAATTAGTAAAACATTTATTATTGCTTTCTTAATACAACTTTTGGTTATAGGACCTCACTCCAATGCATTACGATATAGGAATAGATGAGCCAGAGAAAGGCTTATTGGGATTTGTTCGCAGAGGTTGTGGAAGATAAAAGTAAAAATAAGGTAGATTAAGGCACTAGTAAAGATGACAATTAAGGGGAAAATGTATCTATGAGAAATATATCGAAATATATTCATCAATATAGTGTTATAATTATTTTTTTGGAAAAATGTATTTATGAGAAATATATTCATAAATATAGTGTTATAATTATTTTTTAAATGAATCGAATTGTTTTTTTTCAATTTATTAGTAATCATATTTGGTTGTATATCAAAGAGAAATATGCAAAGAGTTGGAAAAGGAAATAAAAAAAGTTTCCTAAAAAAGTACTAGACTTTTTAAAAAAGGGATAGAGATATTTAAGTCTAATTTAATAGATTGTGATAATTCTACAATTACAAGAGTTTTTAAACCAACTCTCATTTTCATTTTACTTGTTCAATCTAGTAAAGGAGCAAGTAAAAAATGATAGAAATAGTAGTATTTTTTTTCCATTTATAAAATAAATTAAATTATAGTTTTAATTTTTTCTAATATGAAAAAAACTATTTCTTTTAGGGAAAGATAATGTAGGTGAAAATAACTTGCTAGTGATTCATAGACAAGTGATGAAACAAATGAGCATGATAAGAAGTTTCACTAATAATTTAGTGGAGTCATTGGGAATGATAATTTAGTGGAGTTATTAGGAGGAATAGTTTGGATAGTTTTATCCGTGGAATTTTTAAAGGAAATAATATATCAATTGGGTAGTGAAATAAAAAAATTCTCTTTATTTTGGTGGTGAGTGGATTTTGAGTGATATTAATGTGAATAAATATACGGGAATTGAACCCATATGGGGAGAATAACAATGATTCCTCCCAACCACTCAAACTAAACCTAATTAACATATAAATATACAATAATACAATGTTTTTCTCATTTTAAAATTATTTTTACGAACCCCAAAGAAAAAGAAATACATCACTCATCAATTAAAGGATATAAGAAAAACAATATTTAAAAATAAATATATAATGGATGGAAGGGTATGCAATGTCTCCATGATGACGACACTTACACATGCTTCATTGAGAATAAAACATTTAGATTTGAATTGTGTAGAAGTGGTTTTTTTTTGTTTAAATAAAAAAAAAATGTTGTTTATTTGTCACCTTGTGGTAATGAAGGTTGATTCTCTACCCACACATTCAAGAAGGGGAAACAAAGTATACCTACATACTAATGAGATATACTAGCACCTCCAAACAACCATGAGGTAAATTAATTTACATAGAATATACCATTTACATGTCAAGTTATTTTTGTTTCATTGAGAATAGAACATTTAGATTTGGATTTTGTAGAAGTGGTTTTTTTAGGGTTTGAACATTTTTTTTTGTCTATTTGTCACCTTGTGGTAATGAAGGTTGATTCTCTACCCACACCTTAAAAAGGGGAAAGCAAAGTAGATCTACATACATGAGATATATTAGCCCTTCTAAACAACTATGATGTAAATTAATTTACATAGAATATAGCATTTACATGCCAAGTTATTTTTTTATTAAAATGGGATGATTTTTTGTTTTCAAGTTACTTAACAAAATTTCCATGTTCATTTTATAATTAGTATGTTCCAGGAAATTCAAAATATGAATACCTTGATGTTGGATAAGAGGATGTTGAAGATGGTAAAAATAATCATGCATTTCTAGTGAAATAATATATTTGTGTTGTTGGTAGGCACCATATCATCCGTTCTTTTTCATTATATAAATAGGTAGTCCAACTCAACATGATAATTTAGCAAGATTATTTACCATGAATGGAATCAAAGTAAAACAAGAATCACTTAATTAGTTGATCATGAGATATGAGCATGCATACACCAATGAAAAAGAGCATATATGGTGATATATGAAGACAAGAAACATGAATCTAGTGGTATTGTTATATCATTATGTGGAGTCTAATTCACTGTGTAGGAATAAAGAGTGTTTGAGCCAACACCATAATACGTTAAGGATTCTTTCTACTTATATGAGACCATGAATCCAAAAAAATTCTCAACTAACATCTTACAGGGAAAATTATGGAGTTCTTCAAACATATACTATAAACAATTCAAGGAAACAGAACTAAGTTATAAGCAACATAATAAACTATAAACAATAATTGAACTCTACAATTATATTATCAAACAATAGACTAGGAAATGAGTTACATTTCCTTTCACAAGTATGATTTTGCATCAATGGGATAAAATAAGAAGTGTTATGAATTCTCCTTATCTCTAATTTGTCCATTATTAATGTCCTCCTATGATGACCCCCTAGAAGTAAACTTAGTAGTGAGATGTATGAAGCATCCTTGTCAATCATCTAAAGATATCAAATACCTATTGATTTTCTTTGTGCCATATCCATCTCCACCTCATATTTGTATGAGGTAAATGGGTTCAAGTTGATCAAATGTGGAATGGTTGATTTTAGCACCATTAGTGACTTTAATACTCTTAATGTATTCTCTGGAACGAGTACATGTCTCCAAACCCTTAACCATGTATTCTTCCTCTTTGAAGTTGTCAATATCTTTCATCATCCTCTTTTTTTGCAGTAGTCTTACATATTTGGTTATAGATCTATTAGACCCAATTCTACCCATTTTGTCTAAATTCACCATGGTTACTCTATCTAGCAATTTGTTTTCTTAGAATTAGCATAAATTTTGAGAAATACATATTTTTCAGTGATCTTTTGGCCTCCATCACAACCTATACTCTATTATTGATGTTGCATGCATTAAACTCAAAGTAGATAAATTTCATACATAATTCTTTAGTTAATGTAGCCACCTTGAATAGCCATCAATTCTTGATCATTTTGTTTGTATATCCTATTGTACCTATGTCATTTTGGTGGCGATTACCTCAATGCAAGTTAGGTGATGCAGACCCCCTTCTCTCCTAAGGGTTGCACGACCTCACGGTCAAGGATATTTGATTCTTGAGTTGACCGAATCTCTGAAACCTTGATAGTTTCGTTATGTATCTAAACACATGCTCTTTCGGCTTTCTAGCGCAGGTCTTATGGCACCCGCAACCTTCCCCTTCGCTCTTGCGAAATATCAGAGTTTGGGCACTAGCTCCTTTTATGATATTCCCCTCCTTGATGTGACCTTGGGTGATGACCTCACGTAACCACGTGATTGTGGGCACGCCCCAGAGTGGTTTGGAACCAAACCACTTTTCTCCCCGCAATTCACCGCGAGCCACCATGTGTCCTTTTATCAATACAGTGGTCTCGATTGCGGCCTGCCCTCAGCTTTTTAAAGCTCAATCACCTTCTATCCCCGCAATGCGAGGTGACCATCGATCTCACAATATTTATGGTGCTTCTAAACGGACCATCGAGATCTACTTCTTAGAAACCAACAGTTCAGATCTACCCCTCCTAGATCGACAGCTGTGGTTGTTTCGAAATTCCTAACTTCGAAATTCTCAAATCGCAAACTTGCCTTTCTTCCGCAACAACAGATCTTTTGCCATGCGTCCCCCTCTGATCAACGGTTGTGATCTCTGCGAGTCATCAGGCTTCGAGTTTTTCAAGTCTAAAACTTTACTCCCCTAGAAGTACACGGGATTCTTCCACATGCCCTCTTGAATCGGATGGTGGGGATTTACTTCGAACGATCTGACGATTGAAATTTACTTCGGGTCTTTACCTGGAATCCACAAATTCACACCACCTGTCCTATGGATCTAACGATTGAGGTTCACTTCGGCTATCCAGCTCTCCGGGCTTCAGAAGTTTCAACTCTCAATTTGAAACTCTCGAAGTGATTTCTCCGGAGTTCACGATCCATCGCCATGTGTCCCCCTGGAGTTGATAGTCTAGATCTCTTTCAGCTCTCCGGGCTTTGGGATTTTCAACTCTCAACTGAACTCTCAAAGTGATTTATATGGAGCTATTGATCCACTGACACATGTCTCCTGGCGATCAACGGTCAGGATCTACTTCGGCTATTTCACCTCCTCCTGGTCCATGAAATTATGGAATTGTGGATCTTGTGCCACCTGTCCTCCTTGATGATGGATGGTCCCAAATTACTTCGGGACTTCAGAACTTTTGCAAGTTCACTCTTTTGCATGTACAAAGCGCTAAGACTCGTGCACCTTGCTTTGATCATATGGTTGTCGGTCCTCTGAGTTGTGATCCAATGGCTATTGTCACTCCTCCTCCTGAGATTTTGGCTTCCTCTGGCTTAGAATATTTTCTAAGTATTCAAAGGCCTCGACCTTTGTTCCTCCCACGATTCCATCTCTTGGACCTCGTCTGCACTCTTGAGAAGCGTTATCTCTTATGATATTTCTCATCTTTTTCTCTCTTGACTTATTAAAGAGTCTCTTTGACACTTAGTCGAGATCCGGATCTATGCACTCCTTGCAACAGATTCTTACGCAAGGTTTGTTTTCTCGCGGACGACCGTGCATGCCTTGCAACAGTCACTTTGCACTCCTTGCAAAGGAAAAGTTTCGCGCTATCTCTTCTGAGATTCGTAATCGAAACAGATTTCGTCGATGCACTCCTTGTGGACTGTGTGCACACCTTGCATAGACTCGACGAAGAGAAAACAATTGAAACTTATACAAACATTTCACAGTTTCATATACTCGTAACGAAATTCATTCATTCATGAAAACAACAATAACAAGGAATTGAAAACAGTAACAACACCATGCATTGGATCAATTTTCCTCTATTTTATTCATTCAAAATTAAATGGCTAGAGCTATGATCAAACAACAAATAAAAACTTGAAATTTTCCTACTAACTCACAGCAGCCTCATTTGGGCGTACAAAACCTTTATTTATCTGAGAGGGTTCTTAGGGTTCCCCCCGACTACTCATCTATTCGAAAAAAAAAAACCTAACTGCTACCTTAGTTTAGTTAGATTCAAGACTAGGAGTGAAAACTCCCAGATCACTCGTGATCATTCAACTTACAAGCATTTGATCTTCTTCCATTTTTCAATCATCTCCCAATGATTCGCAGTAAATGCCAGCGTTAAGATTCTGAAATGATTCCAAGGCGTTGAGTTTTCCTACCACACGTGCTCGTTGACGATGCTCCTGCATCATACTCCCCTGGAAAAAAATTCATGGACTCCTTTCCATGAGCTCCTGCACCGACTTTCCATGCTTCTGGATATCAACTTCATTCTCCCAACTGGAATCTTCTATTGGGTTTCCCTTCCACTTGACCAATTATTCAAAATAGGTCTTCCTCCTGGTCTTTTTGCCAATCCTTTGATCAATGATCATATCCATCAATGGTTTTTCTTCTATAGGCATTTGCTTCTCCCACTGAATCTTCTTTTGATCTTCTGATCCCTCTGTGTCATCTTCCCTGTAAGGGTACAGGTCTGAAACGTTAAATATGGGTGATATGCCCACATCATCTGGCAGCTCAATATCATAGGCATTTGCATCAAACTTCCTCAAGATCTTACATGGCCCTATCTTTTTCATCTCCAACTTGTTATATGTTCCCCTGAAGGAACCTTTCTTTCCTAAGATGTGTCAGAACCTGATCTCCTACTTCAAATTGAAGCTCTCGACGATGTCGATCAACTCTGCGCTTTTACTCTTGGCTAGAGTTCTGCAACTACTCTCTGATATGGCTATGGAGTTTCTGCATTTTTGTAAAAAAATATTCTGCTCCAGCGCTTCTGGTCTCACTCTATTCCAAGTCTCTCAACTCAGCTACTCCTCTTGGTTTCATTCCATAAAGTATTTGGAATGGGCTATTTCTAGTGCTTATATTTGGTGAGTCATTATATGCAAATTCTGCTTGTGGCAGAATCTAATCCCACTGATTATGATGCTCAATGACCAGACTCCTCAATAAGTTTCACAAAATTTTGTTTACCACCTCAGTCTGTCCATATGTCTGAGGGTGATAAGCTGAGTTGAAGGAAAAATTTGTCCCCAACTTCTTCCATAGTGTTCTCCAGAAATGACCAAAAAATTTGGTGTCTTTGTCTGAGACAATGCTCCTGGGTAGTCCATGAAGTCTCACAACTTGCTTGAAAAAAAAAGTTGCAACATGTGTTGCATCACTAGTCTTCTGGCATGGGATAAAGTGTGCCATCTTTGAAAATATATCCACCACCACAAATATGGAATCATATCCTCTTTGCATTCTTGGCAGTCCCAACATAAAATCCGTGCTTATTGCATCCCAAGGCCTCTTTGGTATTGGCAATGGTTGATACAATCCATTGTTCTGTCTTTTACCCTTTGCATGTTGGCAGATTCTACATATGTTCACAAATTTTATCACTTTTGTTCTCATACCTAGCCAATAGTATGAACTGCTCAACTGTGCAAAAGTTTTATCATGGCCGAAAAGTACAACCAATCCTCCACTATGATTTTCCTTCAAAAGGTTATCCCTCATTGAGAATTTTGGTATGCACAACTGATTGCCCTTGAACAACAATCCCTCCTGGATCGTATACTCTATCCATTGGGTCCTGTCTCTCAGCACAGGATTTTCACATGCTTCGTATGCTTCCTTGAAATCTAGATCATCACAATACATATCCTTTAGGTGTTCAAACCCCAAGGTCTTCACATGAAACTCTTGTAGAATCAAACATCTTCTGATTAATGCATCAGCAAATTTGTTAGCATTCCCAGCAGTATGTTTTATGACAAAATAAAATTTTGCATAAACTCAATCCACTTTGCATGTCTCTTATTCAATTTTTCCTGTCTGGTTATGAATTGTAAAGCTTGGTTATCACTATACAATACAAATTCCTATGGAACAAGGTAGTGCCTCCATTTCTTCAGGACTTGAATTATGGCATAAAACTCCTTATCATATGTGGAGTATTTTCTCTTAGTCTCATTCGTATTCTCACTAAAATAAGCAACAGGCCTATTATCCTGGCTCAAAACTGCCCCAATTGCAAATCCACTTGCATCACATCTCACTTGAAATGTCTTTCCAAAATTTGGTAAGACCGGAATTGGTCGTTCTGTTATTTTCTCCTTCAGTATATTGAATCTCATCTCGGCCTCCTCTATCCATTTAAAATATGTGTGCCTCTTCTTCATTGTATCCATCATTGGTGCATAAATTCCACTGAAATCTCTGATGAACTTCCTGTAGAAACTTGCTAATCCGTGGAAGCTTCGTACCTCAAACATACTCCTTGGTGATGGCCATTATTTGATTTCTTTCACTTTCTATGGATCCATCTTCAGTTCATTGGAAGAGATCACAAAACCCAAGTAAATGAGATATGCCTTCATAAAAGAGGACTTCTTCAGCTTTATCAACAGCTTCTCCTATTGTAGTCTTCTCATCACTAGTGTCAGGTGTCTCAAATGCTCCTCTTTAGTCCTGCTAAAGATTAGTATATCATCCAAATATACAACCACGAACTTTCCAATGAAATCCTTCATTATTTCATTCATCAACCTCATAAAAGTACTCAGGGCATTTGTTAAGCCAAATGGCATAACAATCCACTCATACAAACCTTCATTTGTCTTGAAGGTTGTCTTCCACTCATCACCTTATCTCATTCTTATCTAGTGATATCCACTTTTCAAATCTATCTTAGAAAGGAAATTTGCTCCACTTAAACAGTCCAATAAATCATTCATTCTTGGCAAAGGGAATCTATACCTGATGGTGATCTTGTTAATGTCTCTTGAGTCTGTACACATTCTCCATCCTCCATCCTTCTTTGGACTCAACATAGTTGGAACTGCGCATGGACTCAAGCTCTCTTTGACCAAACGCTTGTCTAACAATTCTTGAACTTGGTTCTTTACCTCCTCATTCTCTCGAGGTGTCAGTCTGTATGTTGCTTTATTTGGCAGACTTTCTCCTGGTATGAAATCAATATGATGGATGATACTTCTGATGGGTGGCAATGAGTTAGATAGCTCATCCACCACTATGTCAGCAAAAATATCCAACAATTCCTTAACTTCTTCAGGTAAATCATCCATTGAAGTACTTGTAAGGATAACTCTGGGTTTCCTCACCACAACAAACTGCATATCATGTTTCTTCTTGACTTCTTTCAGGAGTTCCTTCTTGACTTCTTTCAGGAGTTCCTTCCTGATCAAGAGAAGTATGCTTGTGTTGGCTTCCTCTTTCACTTTCTTCTCTTCTATTGGCAGCAACATGTGTGTCCTACCATTCTTCTCCAAGGTGTATGTATTCTTCCTCCCGTCATGAATGACATTCCTGTCAAACTACCATGGTCTTCCCAACAAGATATGACATACATATATGGGAATTACATCACATAGAATTTCATCTCTATATCCTCCTATCTTAAATTCATCAAGGCATTGTTTAGTAACCATTACCTAGTGTCCTTTCTGCAACCATGAAACTTTGTATGGCTTCGGATGTGCATTTGTATCTAGCTCCAATTTCTCCACCATCTCTGTGGATACTAAGTTATCAGTGCTCCCACTGTCAGTTATCACCTTGCATACTCTGTCTTTAGTCTTGCAAGCTGTCCTGAATAGACTTTTCCTCTACACTGGCTTTTCAACTTCTGCCTCTGGTTTTAAGAGAACCTTTCTCAACATCAGGGATGTTCCATCCTCTGCTCCTTCTACTTCAACATTCCTTCTTTGTGCTTCCGAAATGTGAGCTTCGCCAAGGATGATTTTAAGGATGGAAAATTATTTTAAGGATGGAAAATTATTTTAAAATGTAGAAACCTTAGTGAATATTACTAATCCTTCATATGCTAACTATAAATGTTTGGAGATATTTTTGTAAAAATATTCAAATTTCTAAGGATTTTATATAGTTTTTATAAATTTTTGGCGATTTTTACGGTAAAATAATTTTATCCTATAGAATTTGGGTGAATCACTTTTAAAATAGCGAATCTCATTTTTGGAAAAACCATGGAAAATTAGCCCATGAGTGAAATTTAGCCCCTAAAATCATCCCTAAATTTCACCTCCTCCTTCTTTCTTTTTCTCGGGACATTCCCAAGACATGTGTCATGTCTTTCCACAGGCATAGCATCTTACTTCTCCTCCTCTAGCTCTTCCTCTTCCTCTAGAAGAACTTCTTCCACCACCTTGTCTTCCTCGGAAACTTCCTCCTCTTTTCGAGTGACTATGTGGTTTTTCAATCTCGTCTTTGGATTTTTGTGCCTTGTCATGGGCAACTCCCTTTCCTTTGTTTGGGGTTGGGCTCCTACCTCTACCTCGTTGGATTTTTTTTCTGGCCAAATTTTCCTCTGCCTTTAGTGAAAATTGATAAGCATCTTCCACTGTCCTCACTGACATCATGCTGATCTCATCCTGGATTTCATACCTCAGGCCATTTATATACCTAGAAAATTTTTCTTCATCTTTCTCTCTTTGTCCAGTTCTGATGTTCAACTTGTAGAACTCCTTTGTGTACTCTTTAACTGTCATACCCTTCTATATCAGGTTCTGCAACTTCCTGAACAGATTGATATGATAATCTTTGAGTATGAATTTAGCCTTCAGCTTGGCTACCATTCTGTCTCAATTCTTTATCTTCTATTTTCCCTTTCTTCTCCTCTCAGCCTGCAGTTCATCCCACCACAGTGTTGCATGTCCTTTTATCCTGGTGATAGCATGTCTCACCCTTTTCTCCTCATCAACATCTTCATAGTCGAAATATGTGTCCATGGATCTTATCCAATCTAGCAGCTCTCCAGCATCCAAATTGCCTTCATACATTGGGACCTCTATCTTGGCTCTAGATCCCAATCTAACAACTACTCTCAGCAAGCATTCTTCGGCAACATTTTCTCCTGCAGCTTCTTCGATTTCTACTTCTTCACTATATGCATTGTTGATGTCTCCAGCATCAGGTGCCCTCCTCTAAGTTGCCTCCATCGCCTCTAATATTGCACGAAGCTCTCGCATTTCTCTTTCTACAGCACGATTGGCTAAAGGTGGCTCCACTCATCTCCTCGATAGCATTGTGTTGACTATCTCTCACACACAGAGTATACCTTTGAGTTCTTTGTCTCTTTTCTCCCTTGCCTTCTTTCTACAAGAAAAACTTATGCTCTGATACCACTTGATGCAGACCCCATTGTCTCCTAAGGGTTGCATGACCTCCCGGTCAAGGATCTCCGATTCTTGATTCGACCAACTCTCTGAAACCTTGATGGTTTCATTATGTATCTAAACACAGGCCCTTTCGTCTTTCTGGAACGGGTCTTTTGGAACCTGCAACCTTCCCCTTCTCTCTTGCAAAATCTCATAGTTTGGGTGCTAGCTCCTTTTCTGATAAGCCCCTCTTTGATGTGACCTTGGGAAATGACCTCACGTAACCACATGATTGCGGGCGTGCCCCAGAGTGGTTTGGAACCAAACTAATTTTTTCCCCGCAATTCACCTCGAGCCACCACGTGTCCTTTTATCAATATCATGGCCTCAATTGCGGCCCACCTCAGCTTTTTAAAGCTCAATCACCTTCTATCCCCGCAATGCGAGGTGACCTTCGATCTCACGTTCTTGATGGTGCTTCTAAACGGATGACTGAGATCTACTTCTTAGAAACTAGCAGTTCAGATCTACCCCTCCCAAATCGACGACTGTGGTTGTTTCGGAATTCCGGACTTCGAAATTCTCAAATCTCAAACTTTCCTTTCTTTTGCAACAACGGATATTCTGCCACGCGTCCCCCTCTCATCAATGGTTTTGATCCCTGTGGGTCTTTGGTATTTGGGTTTTATAAGTCTCAAAGTTTACTACCCTTGAAGTACACGGGATTCTGCCATGTGTCCTCTTGAATCGAACGGTGGGCATTTAATTTGGATGATTTGATGATTGATGTTTACTTCAGGTCTTTACCCGGAATCCACAAATTCACGCCACCTGTCCTCTAGATATGACAATTGAGGTTCACTTCAGCTCTATGACTCTCCGGCTCTCCGGGCTTTAGAAGTTTCAAATATCAATATGAAACTCTCAAAGTGATTTATCTGGAGTTCATGATCCATCGCCACGTGTCCCCTTAGAGCTAAAGGTCCAGATCTCTTTCGGATCTCTGGGCTTTGAGAGTTTCAACTCTCAACTGAACTCTCAAAGTGATTTCTCCGGAGCTATTGATCTGCTGACACGTGTCTCTTGGCGATCAACGGTCAGGATCTACTTCGACTATTTCACCTCCTCCTGGTCCATGAAATTTCAGAATTGTGGATCTTGTGCCACCTGTCCTCCTTGACAATGGACGGTTCCAAATTACTTCAGGACTTCAGAACTTTGGCAAGTTCACTCTCGTGTGTGTGCAAATCGCTAAGCCTCATGCACCTTTCTTTGATCATATGGTTGTTGGTCCTCTGAGCTGTGATCCAATGGCTACTGTCACTCCTCCTCCTGAGATTTCGACTTCCTCTGGCTTAGAAGATTTTCTAAATATTCAAAGGCCTCGACCTTTGTTCCTCCCATGATTCTATCTCTTGGACCTCGTCTACACTCCTGAGAAGCGTTATCTCTTCTGGTCTTTCTCATATTTTTCTCTCTTGACTTATTAAAGAGTCTCTTCGACACTTAGTCGAGATCTGTATATGTGAACTCCTTGCAATAGATTCTTACGCAAGGTTTGGGTTCTCACGGATGACCATGCATGCCTTGCAGCAGTCACTTTGCACTCCTTGCAAAGGAAAAGTTTTGTGCTATCTCTTCTAATCTTTGGAATCGAAACAAATTCCATCAACACACTCCTTGCAGAATGTGTGCACACCTTGCACAGACTCGACGAAGAAAAAACAATTGAAACTTATACAAACATTTCACAGTTTCATATACTCATAACGAAATTCATTCATTCATGAAAACAACAATAACAGGGAATTGCAAGTAGTAACAACACCATGCATTGGATCAATTTTCCTCTGTTATATTCATTCAAAAGTAAATGGCTACAGCTATGATCAAACAACAAATAAAAACTTGGAATTTTCCTACTAACTCGCGGTAGCCTCATTTGGGCGTACAAAACCTCTATTTATCTTAGAGGGTTCTTAGGGTTCTCCCCGAATACTCGTCTATTCAAAAAATAAAACCTAACTGCTATCTTAGTTCAGTTACATTCAAGACTAGGAGTGAAAACTCCCAGATCACTCGTGATCATTCAGCTTCCAAGCGTTTGATCTTCTTCCGTTTTTCAATCATCTCCAAAATATTCGCAGTAAACGCCAGCGTTAAGATTCTGAAATGATTCCAAGGCATTGAGTTGTCCTGCCATGCGTGCTCACTAGCGATGCTCCTGCATCATTAGGTAAGACCTAAGTTCTTTCATAATTTCCTTGACTTGCTTCCATGCCATGTTTCTTACTCTAACCATTTATTCCTGACATAGGGTGGATCATTAGATGTGTTCATATGTTGCCTTTATTTTATCCAACCTTCATTGCAACAAGGTATTTTGTTGTTCCTCGACTACTACTTCGACTTTATCTTCATTCAACTCTATAGTCAGGGCCATTACTCCCTTATTTTGTTTTTTATTGATGGATTGTAATAACTCAACTATTTATATTTCTCCATTATTCCCTCCTTAAGGCACAATAATTTTTCTAAATCATCTTTGGATTTCAATTGGTTTTCAAACTTTGTTGCCTTTTACTTCTAGCTACTACTAAGGGAAATGTAATGGCTCATTTGGAGCCTGTAGTTTTTTCCCAATTTCTCATGCTAGGCATTTTCCTCCTCTTTCTATTTTACCTCTATCTTGGGCTACTCAATGATCCTCTCCATTTATCCCTACTTCTCTATGATTTGATGGTTATACTTTTCTCGAGCCAAGTCTTCCTCAGTCTCAGTGACCAGTGCCTCTCCTTGTAGCTTGGATCTCTTCAATCCTTCTTTGATGATATTCTCATTATGGTTGGAATTCACCTTTTCTTCCTTCAACTCCTCTTTTATCTCCCTTACCCTCTCCTTAAACTAATATACCTTATAAAAAGTATTCATGTATCCATTAAGGAATCATTCCATGGATTCTACAGAGAGATGCATCTGGTTAATGTGGGAAATTATTTCCAAGTCCAAAGCAAGCCCAATAGTCTTGTAGAAATCAAGTTTCCATGTGTCCTTCGAACAATTTTTTCTTCCTCCATAGTTGTTAAATGCAATTTCCTTCCTTCATATACACTGAGGAGCTTGTGTTGAAATGTATTTTTGTCTAACATCCCTTTATTTTGTAGCTATTGACTATTTTTCCTACTTCTCTCTTCTCCTTCAAAAAAAATGGTAGTTTAGTTCAATCCAAGGCATAATTGTACTAGGAATTAGCATCTATACATGAGCAAGATTATAGGTAGGGAGGACATTTAATTTTGTGGAAGCACCAATGGGATCATGGACAAGTCAAATGGGGAGATAAAAGGGATATGGAGTGGATCACTCATTGATCCCATGGTTCCTTCTATCATGGGAAGAAGAGGATTATTCATGAAAGGAAGGGAAATGGGTGATCCAAAAAGGGTATTGACTATAGGATGGTCTTGTGGTGAAGGAAAATCTATCTTGGGATAGTTTGATGGAGTGGTGAAATTGAAAGGAGGAGTAGGGATTTTCTCTTTGGTAGAAGGTAAAAAAATGGATGTTATTTCCATTGAAAGTATTGAGCAACTAATTTCTCACCTAGGAAATTTTATTGGTGGTTATCTTAAACCTATGTTATTTTAGGTCTTTTGGCCTTTAAACCCCTCAAGTGGATTTTTTGCTAATATTTTATTGCCTTCACCATCCCTTTATTATTCCTTCTCATTGTAGGCCTTTTCATTAAGATTATAAGTTGGTTGGCTTCTTGATGTTCTTGCAAATGGTTCTTTTGAGGTGATAGTTTTATAGCCTTAATTTCCACCCTACAGGCCAGAAGGGAATCATCAGAGGATATAATCCAAAATACACATTTTGCCTAATATTTGAGCCTTTGTTTAATATCATCATTGGACACATAGGGGACAACAATTGATGACCATTGCTTGACACTAGTCTTCAACAAGCAATGACCCCTGGAACTTCTAAATTCGGGGAGTTACAAGGTGATAGGTGATAGATGAGTTGTATCTTCATGTCAAGGGCCTAGTAACTCATAGCATTTGATTCTCTAGTGGTCTCTAAAAGATCTGTAAGCTCTCACAAGCCTCCTCCAAAGAAATATATAACAAAGGAAAGTCTTCGGAAAGAGGGAGGAATTCATAAGTATTGTTATGTTGTTCAATTGCAGAGGTGCTTGTTCCATCTGTCACAACCATAAGTTAGACAGCCTAGCCTAACCAAGAAGCTAAGGGAGGAGCAAGGAAGAAGGAGTCAAAGGAGGAAGCATCATCACTAAGGTATGTCTAATGTAATTTCTCTATTTTATCAGTAGATCAATGGTTTTCCTCCATATCATTTGTGTTTAATTCATAAATGTTTAGATCTTATTCATTCTATAATAGATATGATTAGAATAAAATTAGATCTAGGATTATAATCCCAAGTAGATAGGTAGAGAGGTATTGCTTGTCTTTTATATGAAAAAATCAAGTTATGGAGTTTGGAGCTGGAGTTTCAGGTCTGCAACAGCCAAGATTTATGAAGGACATCCTACGGATAAAGGTATGCAATATCCATCACACCTTAGGTTAGTTGTGAATCCATGTGTTTGAATCTAGATCTAGGGGAATCATAGGAGTCTAAACCCTCTTATATATAAGATTACTAGGACAATCCTAGGGAGATATTTTTTATCATTCAGTGAGATCCCTATGAGCCTTTGTCCCATAACAAAATTGGAAACCATACTAGGGAATAATTCTTCTCTAGTTTGAGTCTCTTTGCCAATCTTTTCCTTTACTTAAGTGAAATTTTATTTTGGATTTTTTTCCATTGATTGTTTTAGAGTCTAGATCCAGTAGATCTGAGAGATCTTACATGGATCTCGAAGATCTGGAACAAATCCATCTTCTTAAAAGATAAAAATTTTACAGATCATTGATGGTTGCATAGTAGGTGTATTGTGAGGCCCCTCACTGGTTGACAGGCCTCTCTCATGCGACGATATGAAAAAACTACATAATAGTAGAGAAAATCCCAAGCATGTCATATTAGCTTTTCCTCTGAGCAGAAGGGGCTTTATGTGGTTATGTTCTGATCTTGTCTCTGTCTTTGTTTGAGTGTTTATTGCCACGTACTTTATTTTCAAGTTGTTTGTTGAATGCTTGTGCCTAGTTTGTTTCCATTTCTTGGAAAGGCTCTGTTTATGTATGAGAATTTTAGTTAGGTTGGGAAGAGAACCAAATAGATCTGAAGAGATCTAGTAGTGTTTTCCATTGGTTGCATTACTTGTCCTTGAGTAATCATTATGTCATCACTGGGTATACCCTCCTAGTGAGTTTTGGGTGAGATCTTGGTAGAGACATTGGAGTGGGATGATATGGCCTCAATTCCAATTTCCTACAGCCCCTTTGCTTGCTAATTATTGCTGGTTTTTCCTTTTTCATTTGTGTTTCTTGCTTAGATCATGAACTTTTGCATTCTAATTGGAAAAAACAACTAAAATATCAAAAAAGACAAAAAATTGTTGCATGCTCGTTTGCTTTTGAAGCATTAGTAAATAGTGCATTAGGATCATTGTTTGGTTTCAGAAATGAATTATTTGTTGCTTGCTTAGTGTGTGTGAGGTTGTGCTTCTAAAGTTTGAAAAGAAAACGAAAAGTCTCTTTCCCTCCCATAGCTAGATTTCATTGAAGAAAAATTTGCATTATCATCATTGCATTGCTTGGTTGGGTCCAGAGTCAAAACACCACTAAATTTTCATCATCTACCTTTGGGCTTAAGAAACAACCCTAAAATAAATGTGTAATCTAAAATTTATTAGACAATTTTATTTTACAGTGAACCAACATTACATAGGCTTATGGCCTTGGATTAGGATTAGAGAGTAAACTCTCCAAGGCCATGGAAATGAAACTTAGGAGTCATTAAAGAGTGTTAGTTTCATTCTTACAACTAGTGTGTCAAGAGCCTCCTCTAACACGGGAGTTAAGCATGAAGTCATGTCGAGGAAAGTACAGATATTACCCCTCTCTTCTTGTTTTGGTGTTTGTGATACCACTTCGATTACTACGTATATGGGGGTTTCTTTAGTTAACGCCTTCAGAGCTTTGGGATTTGTTACCCTGCCCTTACATGCGATCGAACCTATGATTGTTTGCCTATCCATTGATTGTTAGGTGGTATCCTTAGTGGCCTTTCCTAGGAAGCTACAAAGGTGACTACAAGTGGGACATGTCTCTAGTATTAGGGGAATACATTTGTTCATAGTCTCAGTTCCCCCGGAGGGTGCCCGCCTTAATAAAGGGTGCTTGGACTAGTCAAGGTTGTTTCGTGTAGATCATTGTAACTACTCCTCATACCTTCGCTAGCCAATCTTGTGGGGAGTTCATCTCTCCGATAGGGTTGGTTTTCAGAAGGCACTTGAGTTAATTGGTTTACTTGTTGTTAGCCTAGATTTGAATAGGGGTGTTCTCTTTGAGTTTGAGTCTGGGTCGGCATTAGGTTGAATTGTGTTTGGATTTTCACATATTAAATTCATTGTGGCTAAATCACCATGCCAATACCATTGACTACAATAACTTGAGTCTATTACGGAGGTGCAACCGCCTCTGAAGCAGTGTGATATAAGTGACAAGGAATTTGAAGGGTCTTATATTTGGTTTGAAGATATTGGTTTGATCGAAGTGGAAGTGGTATATGAACGTCCTCCACCAAATTTTAATCCTCCTTTGACTGAGCCAGATGCCCGTATACTTGTCTGAGTAAGGGAATTTTTTAGTTTCTCTTTGTTTATTCATCCTCCCACCATGTCAAGACCAAGTGTTGCATCCATTGTGGTCAATTCATGGAGCCCGTCTTCAAGTGGGATAGGGGGCATCCCCATGACGTCCACATGTTACGAACATAACTATCAACATAATAACATCATAATAATAGAATATAGTTAATTAACAAAAGTCAAGAGGAAAGCACCTCTTCACCTCATCACTAGTCAATGTTATAAGTAAACTGTCATGAGGGTGATTGTATCATCTATCTTTTAATCATTTTATCAATCAATATATATTCAGAATAACTCTATCTACAATCAATAATAGATTTACTTGTTACAGTGGTATGAGAGCAAGTTAAAAATTGTACATATCCGTATAGTCATAGTGCACAATGATCTGTATCATCACAGCCACCACACAATCACCTGTACAACTTATATTTTGCATCTGTACGTGATTTGTGTCATCACATCCACCACACAATCGTTTGTATAGGCTTCATCCCTCATGACTATCAAAAAAACACAATATGTGTGTTTCATGCCACTGACTGAAACCCACTGCAAATCTATCATACCATATTATGCCACCGACATATGATTATTGGTTCCTATCAATCCCATTGTCCCTATTCCATGCAATTGACGGTTGTACCTATCATTGTCACTATTTGTTGTCTCATTCCCAACTCGTCGCTCCCTTATTCTGACCAGTCATGCCTTTTCCTTAAGTCTTGACCCTCAAATAATTGTGGCCCTTAAGATCTCATTTAACCATTTATAAATTTTATTAAAAGTTACTTTATAAAGTAACCTTAATTTATAAAGTCACACTCTTTTAATTTTTTTTTAAGTGGACCAAATTCCAAAAAAAGGGGGCAGCTTATTAATTAATTAAACATCATAAATTTAACTTTATATACATATAAAGTAATATATATATATATATATATGGTTGGCAGAATCAGCAACTAGTTGGGCACGTACTCACGTTACACGTGGTCGTGTTTTCCAACTGCTACCACTATAACCTCAAGGTGTGCCCATGATGCCCCACGTGCTACACACTAGATTAGTTGGGGGGAATTGAACTCGAGACCTCTTGGAATTTCATTTTCATGGCACTTGCCTATTGAGCTTCCCCCTGGGGGCATATATATATATATATATTAAAAATAATATATGGAAGGAAGTAGGAAAAAGAATGAGTCACGGGAAGACATTAATTGTCATAAAAGAGAAATCAACAGCATTAAATATCTTCTCAATGTAAAGTTGAGAAGAATCAAGAGGAATTTGGCGAAGTACAAAAAACACTATTGGAAAAAACCGAAAAATTATTACAAAAAGAAGACAAAATTGACACGTTAATAAACATGTCAGAGGCGATGGAATAATTATTTAAGAATGAGGGGTGACGACAAGGATGAGATTACAAGGAAGCTTAATGAACAGATAAAGAGAATTGATCAATTAACTGAACGAGTGGATGCATTATTCGCAGAACTCTTATACTTTTGAAGACCATCAGAAAGTTATGGATCGAAAAATTTAGAGGATCGGGGATACCAAGAAATACTAGAGATAAATTTTTCAAGAAATACGCACAAATTTCAAGATAGAGATTACCATAAGTTTAAAAAGGAATTACTAAAATATGACAGCAAGGACCATAAAGGATTTTTTGTCTGGATTGACAAAATGGACGGTATTTTTAAATCAAACCCTCCAGTTGGTGAACAAGAAAAAATAATGACAACATTCAATAGTTTAGAAGGAGAATCTTATGGTTGGTACCTATGGTGGTCCATAAAATGTGACCCTCGTTCCTTCCATTGGAAAATATTCACAGTTTCCCTACTAAAAAGGTTCCATGACAAAGAGGATGATGACCTGTATAACAAGTTTGTGCATCTTAAATAGAAAGGAAGCTTAAATGACTATACACACGAATGGGAGTTGTTGGAAACAAGGCAAAGTGGATTCATTGATGAACAATTGCTAAAAATGTATATCTTTGGGTTGAAATATTATATCCATATACAAATAAAACTATGGAATCCTAAATTTATTGAGGATGCTAGACATGCAGCAAAACTAATTGAACTTAAAGACAAGTTCAATAGGCCATCATTCGCAGGTCAAGAAACATCATACAGATATTCAAATGAAAAAATGAGTAAGTACTCTACAGACAAGTCTAACCTAGATAAGAAATGGATGAAAAAATGTAGATATTGTGGAGACAATTGGTTTTCACAGCACAGATGCGATAATAAGAAATTATATACTTGCAAAGCATAGAAAGAATCAGATACATCTAGTAGTGAATTAGAGAGAGGACAAGAAGAAAAGCAATTGTCGTAAGTGTGGGGAAAATTGGACACCAAGGCACAGATGTGAGGACAAGTCATTATGCTACTTTAGAGTAGTGGATGGGAAGCAAGTACAAGTCCTGAAAACAGAGGGTGAAATCACTATAGCATACAACGCAGATTCTGACCATGATGAAATACTGCAAAAAACATCACTAGCTTCAATCTCATGTGTCCAAAAAAATTGAAATAAAGAAAACAAACTTCAAAGAGAGAAAATTACTCCAAAGAAAAGCACACCAAGTGATTGCAATAACACATCTCAGAAAGGATAAGAGCCAATCTCCAAGAAAATAAGAAAGAAAGCATATAATTCCTTTGAAAACTGTGACAGGAAAACTACAACCTAGGACCCTAAAGCTTAAGGGGGTCATAAAATATAGAAATATAACAATACTCGTAGAATCTGGTAGTACTCATAATTGTATAGACATTGATGTCACTAAAAAACTAAATTATTTCATCTACCCCACTAGAGACCTCACCATTAAGGTTGTTAATGGACAAAGGGTCAAAGAAGTTGGAAAATGTCATAAAATCTTAGTTCAAATACAAGAACTAGAACTAAAAATAGGATTCTATGTTCTACCGCTCGAAGGAATGGATATGGTTCTAGGTGCACAATGGTTGATATAGTTGGGGAGTTAAGCCACAAATATTGAAGAACAATTCATGGAATTTAATTGGCAAGGTCAACACTATAAACTATATGGTATCAAAGGGCCCACTCTCAATAATAATCAATTACCACTAATAAAAAGAACTTCATTTCACTACAGAAACATGCTCAACTAGAGAGAATATTATTTTACTATTCTTTGAGGAAAAAGCATCCCTTAAGAGGGTGGCAATGTTACAAACATAACTATGAACACAATAACATCATAATAATAGAATATATTTAATTAACGAAATTCAATAGGCGCGTACCTCTTCACCTCGTGACCATACAATGCTATAAGTAAACTGTCACGAGGGAAATTGTATCATCTATATTTTAATCATTTTATCAATCAATATATATTCAGAATAACTATGTCTACAATCAATAATAGATTTACTTGTTACACCAAATTACCACCCCTTAGCTCCATTGGACCTACATCATCCATGTCTTTTTCTGCAGGTCCCTCAATCTGGGGACATTGGTTGTGTCATCATTTCCATCCATTAGTTTACCGATCATTTCTACACCCATCACATCTATCTAGATGCCCACCTTTGGATCTTCATCCGGTGGGGGGTTGAGCCTTGGTTTCATCATGGGGAGTCAAATTGTTTCCCCCTCCACCATTCTTATGAGCATCTCAATATCATCTGGTGCTAGTTTTCCTTTCATATGGAACATCCCTAATGGTTTTGTGGTTGTCCCTAGGCGGGTTGGGGATAGTAGTACATCAAGAGGTTTTAACTTTCCTTGGGTAAGCACACCCTTCCCTAGGGGCACATCCTTTGGGGGTAACTTTTCACCCTAGGGAGGTTTTCCCTTTGTTAACACATCTGGTCCTGGGGATTTCTTTCCTAGGACTAACTTTGGGATTTTTTTCTTGGACARTCCACATTTACCCCCAGGGGCAACCCCCTAGGGGCATGTTTGGTCCTGGGAGAAGTCGTGCTTGTGGAAGTGCCACCATCCCAGGGGTCACTCACTCTTTAGAAGCTCCCCAACCCTCTAGTAGTACAAATATAGGGGGATCATAGGATCCATCTRGGACAACAAAGACTTCACCTCCCTCCCAGTACTCATTTGTGTTGTTTCATTTCCTCGCAATGTTAGACTTACCTGATTTTTCACGATTAACGAATGACCCTATTCTCCATAACCCATCATGGCTAACAATGCCTTCCAAGTTTCCATCGGATATTTTGAAATTCAACAGAAAACCAGGAGAGGACCCCTCCACCCACACCATAACATACAACTTATGGTGTTCATCCAACTCATTGATGGATGATAGTGTGAGGTTGCATCTTTTCCAAAGATCTCTGACTAAATCTACCGCCAAATGGTACATAGAATTAAAATGTGGTTCCTTTAAAATCTTCAACGACCTAGCAATGGATTTCTTAATGCATTACCAATTTCCTAGTTGGTATGAGGTAAGAATAGATCTCTTGACTTCGTTGCGTCAAGATAATGCCACTGGCATTTCCAATCATATACATGAGTGGAGAAGGAGACGTAGGATGATTACGACTCAGATTCTAAATAAACTCCTTATGGAGTGATTCACTAAGTCCCTCCTACCACCAATTTTTATACATGTATCTATGGCCGAGGTATCCATCGAGGAGAAAGCCATTTTACATGTCCAATATTTAGACTTGATATATTCACAATTGGGTATGTTTTATGATATCATCCCAAATGCCCCTCGACTATTGAAAAATCCAAATAAACCAAACTCATGACCCCATGTCGATGGTGTGGTTGGTTCTATTTCACATGACTCTATAAACTAGTTATTTTATCAAATGGGTCAAGTGTTCATTAAGTCACACCCATTAGCCTCTGGAACTAGTGCTCAATTTGTTGCAGTCCCTTCTCAGACCTCCAAGGTGAATTCAGTGTATTCCATGCAACTAAAGAATCCTCAGCAACCTAGAGGCAACAAGAAAAGGAACAAAAAGAAAAATTCCAATCCTGAGAAAGCAACTGCCTCCACCCAAAACACCCAAGAGGGTGGCACTAAAGAGAATTGAAAAAGTTGGTTTCCCTCCATGATTTGTGGAGAAGACCATCCCACTCATCAGTGTCCTTGGAAGTATGATATTCATTGATTTTTGGCACAGCGCAAAGCCCCCCAGAAGCATGTTGTCTTAACCCATCCTTTTCGCCCTCAACCTCAAAACACGGTTGCCACAAATCCTACCCCTCTGCAAGGGGGCATGGTAGGTACCCATCACCATGAGGGGTATTCCTTGAATTCTTTTGTCTACATGTGTGACCACACAGTCAATTTGCAAATGCAAGCCAAGAACTATGAAACATTTGAGCCTATCCCCATTGTGCATCATCCAACATCTTCATCCTATCTTGGTGGCCCTCTCCAGATAGAGAAGCCATCTTTTGATGCACCTCTTCACCCCCCGAAGAGAATTCTTCAATGCATGACTCACAATCCCAACACACGGGCTTCCCACAACTATAGTATTGTGGAAGACTTGGCTAAGGCACCATGTGCCATGTCTAGGATTGAAGTCTTCCAAAGTTTCCCAATGCAGCAGAAATCCTTGTTATCTTCCATAGGTGGGCTTGATCCCTTGGAGTCGAGTTTGATTACCTTTGATTCTTCTCAGGTTACTCATAGGATCTCCCATCAAGTATCCTTCCATATCAAAGTGAAAATGATGGGTAAAAATATCTTTCGAATAATGGTTGATGAAGAAGCCTCGACTTGCATAATGACTATTTCTTGTTGGAAGGCCATTGGCTCCCCTGAGCTCGACATGTTTGTGACACTATCGAAAGAGTTTGATGGACACATTTTCCAGCCTCATGGAATAATCACTACCTTGCCCATCGAGTTAGGTGGAAAGACTATCTTTATTGTCATAGAGGTCATCGACACACCTCTTGAGTACAATCTTCTACTTGGGCATACTTGGTTCTGCAAGATGACTGCAATTGTCTCGTCGATCTTTAGGGTCCTATGATTCCCTCATCAAGGGAAAATCGTGACAATTGATCAACTTGCATTCTGTACCCCAGATCTTGGATCCAATGCATGATCAAAGGTACCCTTTGTTAGTGATAACACGCAGTATTTTTTTAATGTCGGTGCGGGGATGTTCAAAGATCCTTCGTTGATGGGAATATTTCCATGTCCAAAGAATATCTAATGTGTTGGTTGATTCGTTATCCAACTATGTGTTAGATTGGCATTTGTCTTATTAAACTTAATTTTTTAAGCATGCATGTACATAAAATGTGGGCCATTATTTATAACATTTGCACATACATAAGTAGCAGCCGAAACAAAACATGTATATGTAATAGTCGCAAAGTGTGATTACATATTTCCAAAAAAGTCGTGCATATACAAAATTGGGGCTCTATTGGCCTCCTGATACATAAACATGTCGATTGACTAATATATGAGTCTAGTACAAAATGGGGTTTCATAGGCTAGTCAGTCATGATGTCGATCGTCATAGTAGAACAACACCGCATGAGCCACTTTCCAGAAAAGTCGGTGAAAGGGGAAGGAAACACCTTCAGAGTGTCATCGTAGGTGCAGGGGCATATCGTGCTCTAGTGTGGGGGAGACTCCCATGGCCATCCCCTCTAGGTTACACTGGACACGATGTAGTTCTTCATTGCTACCAACTTCTTCACCTCCTGATGACTCCTCCCTCTAGACGCTCAACTCTAGACGCTCTGGTCCTATGTTTGCAAAACATGAAAATGTGTCAGTATGCACCCACCCAAAAAAATTATATATACTAAAAACAAAAAAAAATAAATGGAAATATGAAAAAACTTAAAAGTGCACTTATCCATGGGGCCCCATGCCTCGCATAGGGGAAGTGGCAACTCTAGATCATGGTGGAAATCCATCCCTGCATATGGGAAATCCTCGATGCTCACAATTTGACGATGCCACCAATTGGCGAACCCAATCCCATAGTAATCTTGATGTTGTCCCCCTAGTAGCCTCAGCATGTAGTTGACCCAAAACATCATATGTGGGTCCGAGGGTGTTTGATCACCCTGTTAGCACTAGAAGTCACACCTAGATTGTTGTAGGTGCAAGCCTAATACCCATCATGATTTGAAAAATTAAATAAATTTAAAAGGGTGATTTGTATTGGGTTTATGATTGAGTGGATCAGCTAGAATGAGAAACAAAAGGAGAGGGAAGAAAAATGTAGATCAGTAGGCTACAACATTGGGCAATGGAGTCATAAGCATTCTGCATATTAAAGGCAATCAAGTTTCCTATAAAATAAATAGCTTGTATTATCATGAAAGCAAGAAAGAAGGGTCAACATATAAGTGAAAAAATCACCCTCACACCCTTCTCAATTGATAACATCCATTGGTCTGAATGTTCACTGATTGTAAATCCTTTCCAACAACGACTGTGAATGCTTAAATATAACATGTAATAAACTTATGCAGCAAATCCTTTACCATAGAACTCTCATGCATGATACTACTAATAAAACCTAAATTAACAGTAATCATATTCAAGAAGGATGAGAATATATATGAACAAAAAAGAAATAACTATCTGATATGATAGATCTCATGAGTCTTCAATGGCAAAAATATTTACAAAACAAGCCCTCAAGCTTACAAATGAGCACACACAGGGAAATTGTATTGTTCCAACTCTCTCCAACCTCTCTTGGGTCATGGACTGAACCCTTTCCTTATCAAAATCCACTTCATATATAGTGAATGATCTCTCTATACTCTAATGAGGTAAAAACCAAGGAGCTACGTAGGATCCTCCTCCATTTAGGAGTCTGTTACAAAAGATTCCAACAAAAACATAACAAATTCCTATTTTTGGGGATCTTGTCTATTGTGATAAATACCTTTTGAAACATGTCATGCTTTTTTATCTGGAGATGGAACACATGTCCCTCATGTCCAATTAACTCCTAGAAACCATTTGAACCTTCCCTAACAATTGGAATCCTTCCCATAGCTCAGATTTCTCAAACTGTTAGAGTTCACATCGCCTTTGACAGCATGCATTCCGAACTTTCCTGTAGGTGATTATTTTGACTTTTCTCCCAAACTACGAACTGTATTGGGCTGAATGTTTTTCAACAAGTCAATGGTAGTATGGTTCTTCTCCACACCAAATTTCATAAGAACCCATATTGGAATTCAAAAGTTATGATCAAAACATGACTCTAATGTGTGCTAATTGCTAAAAAATGTCCCAAATTACCAGTTCGCATCGCCAGTGAGTCCAGGCGTTGCGAACTTTCCTATAGCAGCTTGTTTTCTTGAAAAAATATTCCAAACTTTCAAAACTTCTACCTGAAGTAGGATAGAACTTCCACAATATGTTTCAAGCTTATTTCAACCTGAAGTAACCTTGAAGAAACATAAAAAGATGTTATGTGAAATATATAGTAAAACAGGGCAGAATGTTGACTCTTGAACATTTCATGTGCTAACACACCCATCACCATCCATGGCCTCAAATGAGGCACTCATTCCAGAAAAATTGTCACTAGGAGGGAGTCGTATCCAAACTGCTTTTGTTTTCCCTGCTTGCAGTGAGTTAGTTGGGATTTCATGTTGGCGAGGACTCCTTTGCACCAATTAAAAATGGTGGGCTCTACGCACATCAAAGCCACTTGCATGTTGGTCTTGGATGCTAGATGCAGACCTGTGGACCCCAAATCTTGGGTGATACAGAAGAGGATGGTTTTGAGTGGTAGATCCATAATTTATTGGATTTGGATCTTACGACTCGTCTTATGTGCCCCATACCGATAGAATTCCTCAATAAACGCCATGATCGACCGTTCATCTGGCCTTGGTGAATAATTGACTTGTCATGGTAATCCTCTCTGAGACAACCCAGTGAAAAAATACACATCATCCATGTCCACATGTAGAACCTTTCCCTGAATGATGAAACAGTATTGGTCAGGCTCCCAGTATCAGACCAACTTGTCTAGTAAATATTCATGAGATCCCAACAGTGGACAACAAAAAAACTTAAGGCACCCACACTCCCAGAGAGTTTCCAAAGTCATATTATCCCGTTGTGCAGAAAAATCATCAGCCTCATGGTCTCTTTTCTTCCATTCAATCATGATGGTTTCTTTCGTGCATCCAGGAAACCTGAAATCGGAAACCTATTAGCACCAAAAACCCCAAAAACCTTGGCCTATTAAACAAACCCTAGAAACATGTGCATAATCGTTTCAATCCTGGGAATTTTCCTTGGACATCACATGATGACCCATATTGGTCATGTGATACCTTGCTAGACCAGGCTAGGTCATCATGCGATGATTCCCTACACCTCGTGCTCATCCAATCACGCAATGGGCCTGTGGGCCACATGTTTCCTTCCAAAAATCATGACAAAAGAGACAAGGAAATGGAGAAGAAGGGTCTAAGTGCTTACCTGGATCTGTTAGTTGGATGAATGTTTGAAGACAAACTCCACAATGAGCTCCACACCTACTCTTGGTAGAGGGATTTCTCCTCAAGTCTCTCCACACTTCTCTTTCCAAGTGAAGAATGAGTTTTTACCAAGGTGAGTTTCCTTTTATAATTTTTTTGGGCAATAAAAAACTATTTGTTTCACCATGAAACCAAAAAAGTGGGTTTTTATTTTTATTTGATCTCATTATTTTATTTTATTTTTGTTTGCTAGTTTGTCTGTGACCTGCGGGACTAACCTGTGGCTGAGAAACCATGACTCAGGGGCATCTAAGCTGTCAAAATCACCCGGGGATCGCACCTGGCCTGAACCACACCAATCATTAACATGGTTGTATTTTTTGTCCCCACAGGTTTCTAACCGGTGACTTTAACATCACGGAGTGCCTTAACAGCACACTTCGTCACCGACTATCCTACACCTCGGGGACTTTTAAATTTGAAGGACATGGGGGTGGGATTTGATCCACTCATGTGTGCATGGGTCACGATATTCTTTAATATAATATCTTTGGGTGCAACCACACATTCGACCACTACCTCAAGGTTCCCCCATGGCTCCAGGTTAGGCCCTCACGAGAATTGAACTTTTCCCAATGGTGAAAAACTCCTCACTTTTCACCATTGGATCCAAACCCTTTAGGCTATTTGTGCCCATTATTGTTTTAATGCCATTTTTACTTTAATTGACCTTGGAATCTAGTTTATTCACCTTGAAAGAATGATAAGGAATTTCTATGAAGATGGAAACATCCACTACACTTGAGGTATATATTTCTAAACTAGCATATAGGGATAGGTTTTTTCCTTCATTTCTCACTTTGCATTATTAGCCATCCATACTGCCAATATTATGCCTTAAGTTCGAACCCAGCCAGTAGTGACACTAACCACTCCTTTTGCACGTTGTACTTAGTTCAGTAGTTCCTATCCTTCATGGGAACCCTAGTTAGCACTCGGTTTTCCATTTCTTTCCCGTGCTACATTTTTTAATAGGCTCAGAAGCCCCCCTTTAGACCCATCTTGACTTGAATATTGAGCCCCATTTCCTCTCGTCGTCTATATTCTGGTCATATCTCATAGGGGTTCCCAAAAAAAATTCTTCATGCCTAATGGTCACCTATGCATTTTCTTCTTGTGTCATGCCTCCTGTCGTTGCACTGTTGTTTCCCACATACCGCTTACCACTATGCAGTGGCCTTAACCATTCACCTCTTGCATTCTTTGTCCTTTTTTTTTCATCCACCTACCCAAGGAAAGAACAACTACTAAGAGCAGGGATTATTTTAGGGGCTAAATTTCTCTCATGGGCTAATTTTCCATGGTTTTTCCAAAAAAAAGATTCGCTATTCTAAAAATCATTCGCCCAAATTCTATAGGATAAAATTATTTTACCTTAATAATCACCAAAATTTTATACAAACTATATAGAATCCTTAGAAATTTGAATATTTTTACAAAAATATCGCCAAACATTTATAGTTGGCATATGAAGGATTACTAAGATTCGCCAAGGTTTCTACATTTTAAAATAAATTTTCATCCTTAAAATCATCCCTGACTAAGAGTGGATCTCACTTGCCTATATCATTTTCATTTATCTTGTTAAGTTCAGTTCCATGCACTTGGAACATATGAGCATGTTGTTAAGCCATTCATTCTCTCCTGACGAGTATACTTTTATCTCTTTTTTGGACTTGTTAAAGGACATGAAAAATACACATCATGAGTATCCTTTTAACTCTTTTTTGGGCTAGTTAAGACTAAACAAAAAAAACATGATCGAGCTTACTTGCGTCATTCTTTCTTGCTCGTTAAACCATGAAGGAGACTAAGCATACTTTTAGTCTTCTTTCATGCTCGTTAAACCATGAATGGGGTCAAAAATCCAAAAACAAATCAATAAGAGTGGGGGTTTTCACCCTTGGTTTATTCTCAAAATGCCAACATTCATCGAGTCGCCCTGGAACATGGCACCTATTTGAGTCCTCATCATACAATTGGGTTTCATCTTTCCTAGTATTCATCCCACTAATATGAATCTGAGATACTCCTCTAACTGGTTACTCTTCCAGACATTATGGAGAGTGCTTCGATGCCTCTTGCAATGTTGCACTATATTCATCTAGCTCTTGTGTCTTGCTTCCAAGTCACTAATGTGTTATGATATATGTTCAAGGGAATTTTAAGCCTAAGTTGGCCATCTGCTATTTTGTTGACCTTCTGAGTCGGTTGTCCTTTTGTCAGTTGTATTTTGTAATACTCTCTCTTCACATCATCTCTCGGTGTATGTTTTGTGTCGATTGATGGGGGATACATTAATTCCCTCCTTCAACAGATCTCTTCCTATTAAATTTGGCACATTATCTAGGAGAGGGATCTAGAAACCAACTAGTACCTTGGAGCTTCCAGTCCTCAGTGGCAGGCCTCATCGTGATCGATAATGGGTTTACCTCATTGACTCATGATTAATTGATTCTATGATTGTTCGACACCAACTCATCTATTCACACTTTATATATTGTACTAGGTACCTTGGGCTTCATATTCATCATCAACGAGTCCCCTCACATCCGTTAATGGTATACATCAATGATCGGTAATCAAACAGTTTCTACCATGCTCAACATCATCTCATCTATTCACATGTTGCATATTCATACCATTAGGGTTAGGATGAAGACCTTGGGTCTGGGGCCACATCATTCCTTTACATCCCCCCTTCCCAAATTGCAATGGAGTATATCAGTTGTCTATGAGTAGTTTGAATACTTCGGGGGCACTTCCCTCAATGCTCATTGTCTTCCTAATATCTATATGTTGTGTCATAGATCCATATTGTATTTGTTGGTGGCTATAATTGAGTTCATGACGTAGATCCACTTTGTATTGTCTCACAGCTACAATCCTATTTATGACATGGATCCAATGTGTATTCTTTCATGGCCATGGTATAGTATTTCATTTCATGGATCCATAGTGTATTGTTTGGAGGCCATGCTCTTCAGAGTCTAAGTATGACTACCTAGGGGATTGATCTATTTATACTCTCATCCTTGGTGTTTGATTGCAGGACTTCTGAAACTCCTTTTCTCTCTCCTCATGCTACCTCACATGGACACTATTTTATTGTAATGTATTTCTTCCTCGGAAAATGTGTCACATATTTTTACCTCAGATAACGTGTCACATATTTAGGTGTTTTTTTGGCACATGGTTTCTGTGTCGATGGTTTTCTATTTTCGGTTAAGGAATTAGGGTTGTTGACTAATCCAAGTCATTGGGTTAGGGTTTTGTATGTCGTTGGCTACTATATGTATATTGTATTGTAAACAATGTATCACAATGAATGAATATAAAATATGTTGGTTTTCTCGGTTTGGGTTTCCAGGGGAAGAATATCTGTGTAATGTTTGTATTTTCATTGTATCTTTTCTGTTCTTTTACTGAAAATCTGTTTGCAGTAAATATTGGACAAGGTTAAAATCTACAAATATGAGTGACACATGTCACCTTAAATTGTGCCAATTATATGACCAAGAGTGCCCAAACTAAGTGCCACATGTCACCACATGTAAAGAGTTCTAGGTGGCAGAGGACACGTCAGCTAATTAATTAAAATATTTTCTGGAAATTCAGAGCTCTGAGACTCCGGAGCTTTGCGACTTTGGGATTTTTAAGACTTAGACATTTGAGCTTGAACTCCTGAATCACGAAGTCCCAAAGTAAACTTTGAATTACTCTGTTGATTAAACATTTCGAGAATCTGAAACTCTAAAGTTGCGAGAGTCGTCGATCTAGATGAGTGTCAAGTTTTTAACAATTGGTGCTTGATCTGCCCTGTCAAAATGTAACGAAAAATCTTTTAGTTTAAGAAATGATATTCCTAAAGTTTAAAACTTTATTTGAAAAAGACTAAACAAAAAGGAATATGAAAATTTGATTTTTATTCAAAAATTTTATTTATGTTCTAAAACACTCCATTGTTGGAATGAATCCATACTTAGATATATCATTCATTCAGTGGGAAAATACATAAAGAGTGCGGCACCTCTTGGAGGTAGATCTTGAAAAAGGTCTACCAGATTCAATCCTTCTGATCTTTGAAAATTGGAAATACTTGCAACATGTGGACTATGATCATTTTCCCTTTAATTGTCAGAATTGTCATGAATATGGAATTTCACCCATCATTTCCCTAAAAAGGAAAACTAGGAATCAGAACCCCAACAGCCAGAAGAATAATGAAAAATATCTAGGTGAAAGAGGAATAATGGGAGGCAATATGGAATAATCGTGAACCCAAAAGTCATAAACATAGGTTCATCGACTGATCAAGTTTCTAATCGAAAACAAGCTATCGATCCTCATATAGATCCAGCCCCATCCAAGCACAACAATGAGGCACAAGGAACATCTAAGATAGGCTATGGACATTCTAGTAATAGGTATGAGGATCTTTCCCTTCCAAATCTCCCTGATTCCTTCGACCCTCCTCCATCTCATATCGATCACACCCCAGAACCCCTACCCCATGAAAGGAATCCAACGAAAGATCCAAAACCCTCACCTCAAGCCAATCTTGAAAACACTCCATCAAAGAATTTTGATGATTCTAGCCATTATCCTTCTGGAATAGCTCATTCATCTAGCACTTCTTCATTTCCCCCTAACCCCCCAAGTCATGATTTTTACAAGTGAGATGAAGAAACTGAGGATGAGTTTGGGCGAGGGTGGACTCAAAAATGAAGAGGTATAAAACCATCAAAGGAAAGAAGGGATTCATAAGCTAAATAAGAAAAGGGTTTAGGCAGGAAAAGACTCTTAGAAAATTACAAGATGGAAAAATATCGACTAGAAACCATAGCGAACCTAACTCTTCTCAAGGAGCGACTTGCAAATATAGTAAGAAATGAAGTTTGGAATGGTTTCTTGGAACTTTAGGGGGTTAGGAAGTCAGAAAAACATGGAATCAATTAGATATCTCATCAAATCAGAGCACCCTTCGATCCTTCTCCTCCAGGAAACAAAACTTAGGGCACATGATGCCCTAGAAACAAACAAAATGATGTGGCCTAATAGTGAAGGAATAGTTGTAAGTAGAGGATATGCTTCTCAATATTCTAAAAGTAATCAATTCAGAAGACAATGCAACTCTTCTCCACGAAGTTAGGGAGGAAGGAGTTTTCTTCATTATTTGGGTCATGGATTCAGACAAAGCCCCAGTTCCCGATGGGTTCACTATTCACTTTTACATATCCTACTAGTATTTTCTCAAAAATAATATTCTTCACATGTTAAGGTATGTTCACAAATCCTATCGCATGGGAGAGGCCATTAATGCAACTTTTCTCACTCTTATTCCCAAATAATCCAACCCCTCTTCCTTTACTCACTTAGGCCCATTTCCCTTTGCAATGCTTCCTATAAGATTCTCTTCAAGATCATAGCTAGTCAGCTGAAACCCCTTCTTTGAAAGATGATTTATAAAAATCAAGGAAGATTTATGGTGCAAAGACAAATCATTGACAATATCCTATTGGTTCAAGAAGCTATACTTTCTAGCAGAAAACACAAAGAAAAGGCATGGCCGGTGCCTTTGGTCCAGTAATTCATCTTTTTCTCTTTCAAGTTTTGGCTAAATTTTATTTTTCACCTTCATTTATTCATTGGATCACATCATGCATTGGTTCACCCCATATATTCCCCTTAGTCAATGGTTGGCACTCATCCTTCTTCACTATTTGGTGAGAGCTGAAGAAAGGATGACCACTATCTCCAATCCTATACATTATAATGGTTGAATCATTGAGTCAGAAACTTGAATTCGAGCATCAACAAGGAAATATTCCAAGGATATAGGTAGTAAGGGGATTTAAAACCATTAACCACTTGTAGTTTGAAGATAAAGTCATTCTACTTGGAGGTTCCTCCACCGTAGTTGCAATTTGATTCAAGCAAATCTTAGATTTGTTTACAAAAGTATCTAGGGGGTAGGTGAATAAAAACAAATGACATATCTATACATGGAATGTAAGCAAGCTCTCCTCAAGGCTCATCTATAGAACTCTCTCATTCTCCATTACCGATTATTGGAAATACTTTAAATAACTAGGAATGCCCATCATCCTTCACTCTCATTCAATGCAGCAATGGCAGACAGTCTTAGAAAATATCAAGAACAAATTTAAACAGTGGGATGCTCATTGGATGAATCTGACATCAAGAGTGGTGTTACTGAAATATGTTCTTTCAGCCCTCCCAATCTTTCAATTCTCTACTCTTCTGGATCCAAAAGGGATCACTAGTCAGATATCGCAAGAACTATGAAATTTTTTATGGCAAGGAGGCAAGTCCAACACAAAGAGGTTATATTTGGTCAATTGGAATATTTTTCAAGCACCGAAATCCCATGGTGGTTTATCCATCAAGAATACTTACCTAATGAATCTATATTTAGGAGATAAACTACTCTGCCATCTCATTACTGGAAGAAATGAATGTTGGAAATAGATTCTACACAAAAAATATTTATAAGTACCTCGCAAAAAAAAACTCAACCACTCATTTCCCAATCAAGAAGGCTCACCGATATGGAAATTTATCAAATCTTCTCATCCCACTCTTCTCATTATTCTAACTTGGATCCATGGGAATGGAAAGATTATAAATTTCTAGAATGATAACAACATGGGGCAACCACCTATCAACAAAAAATATTCTCTCACTTCTCTCCACGGTCAATTATATTTTCAAGGTAAAGTCACCATATATGATATTTCCTCTTGAATGAACAATGGTGCATGGCTAGGTTGAAATTTTTATTATCCCCCACATAATATCTAACATCTAATTCGAACAATGGCAATGACACTAAAGGGATGTGCCCCATTGAAAGAGACTCGCATTGATTCTTGAGGATGGGGGACCTCTAATTACTCAGTCAACCAAGGGTATCACTTCCAACTGCAATCATAACATCTTCCTCCAAAATCCCCACTCCAAAGAAATCTTTGGCATATTGATGGTCATCCAAAAGGGGCATCCAAGGTCATAAATTTTAAAAATCATGACTTGGAATCCTCCCAATGAAAGATACTTGTTAAGTCACTTTCTCTTATTTGATTTGTGTATTCGCAGGTCGGGAATAAATGTTGGGAGGATTCCAAGTCATGATTTTTAAACACATGGTAGCAGGGACCCTCCCCACATACATTAAATTAAAAGTTGTCCTTGACAGAATAAAATCTCAACGCAAGAAATTTGAAACTATGGTATGGTATCATATCCTTCATGAATATAATGAATATGAAAATGAGTATGAAGATAAGGCCACTAAGTGACCAATGGGATTCCTCTACATCATCTCCAACCAATATGAACAAGTCATACCTTAAGCCAAAAATCACTCCTAGTTACAACTCAATATCACCCCACATGACAGTGAAACAGAACAAAAATATAAAGAGAAGAAGAAGTCCAACCTGGAGAGGCCCCTAGGAAGCCTTACAACTCAAGAACCTCTATCAAAATTTGGCTAAGTTACAGAATCCCATCTATAGCTTAATAGGTTTACATCTATTGGATAGTATAGTCTTTTTGATAAATAAGAATAGTTTGTTCATAATGCTAGGATGGTTGATCAAATTTGAATATTACTGGTATTGGATAAAGTTTGATAAAAGAAATGTGATTTTGAACATCCTATCCTTGGTGAGTAGCCTTTTTGTACTTCCTCACTATGAGCTACGACTATAATTTTTTAATAATTTTTTTACCAGTGATGGTGAAAAACAAAATTGTGTGGAGTCACTAGTTGTGCTTGCTTCTCAATTCATTCTTATAATTCAAACAGTTTCTATCCAACGGCATCAAGATATCTCCCTAAAACTTGCAATATCTACTCTCATGAATCTAAACTGGCCAATATTTCATCTTTAGGTTTTGGGTGGTGAGAACAACTTCCTTTATTCTCTAGCTTCTTGGTCTGATTTTGTTCCCAAGGTCATACTTCCACTTTGCCTCTTTTTCAAAACCATAAGATTCAATCAACTTGAAGAAATTTTTATAATTTCCCTTGTTAGTGAATGAAAATTTTCTAAATACGAGATGTGTGGGGAAGTATGAAGTTTAAGTTTTCTTTTGTAAAAATGTATGGTCCACCTATTTCATTTTCCTTATGTACTCCAAAAGAAAAACCCTAGGAATCAAGAATATAGGAAACATGTATGATCTTCTAGTGTATCCATAAACCCTAATTACAGTGTAGTATTAGGAAAAATACATATCTACCTATTTAACATTCTCTTCAAGATGCAAAAAAAAAATTCATTCCAACAACATTCTCAGGGAAATTTCTCCTAGAGTGATAAAAGAAAAACTCTTCTCATGAACTTATTTATACACTGTATATACCCATTATATGTGTTTGAGCCTTTGATCTCACTAGTCCACTCAATGACCATGCTAGGATCCCTAGACTTGTCTACTATGTAATTCTTGAGGGTATCAAACCTATCAAACTAAATGAATAGCATAATATAGACAAGGTAGAAATAAAACCTAAAAGTCATAGACATAGGAAAATCCAAGCAATGTTTGAGCATATCCTAGAGTAAATACTATGGATATTTAAAAAATTAGACACCTTTTCTATAGCATCAAGAATCACAATCATTAAAATCTCAAACATGCAATTTGTACCCCTACCTAAAACCAAGGAAAATATGACTATTAGCTCCTAAACCTAATATCCAAATAAATTGATGAGAAATTAATTATTTTTTGTCATGGTTTCCTTCTGACTTAAAAATGTTCGAAACATTTTGGATCTCACAATTGGGTGCACACTATAATATGTGTTTCCCTAGTTGCATTGTTTGATGACTATGCCACTAGTTGATAAGTTCAACATAAACTAGATGGTTGGGTCAGAGATAGAGAAAAAAAATAGAAGACTTATCTTTAGACATAGCAACATTTTTATTTAGGTCATAAATTTTTACACAAAGTTGAATAAACTTAGGAAAAGGATACATAGTGGGAACCCCTGGCTAGGCTAGGCCACATTCCTAAGGTTTCTATTACTTTCTCCCCTTTGGTTTTTTTACCTTTCTTTGGGATGCTTACCTTATCACTCTAGCTTGGTCATATTTGACGATAGCATAAACACCTAACCCACTTATCAATCATCTCTTCATCTCTAGGCTTGTAAATTAGGTACCTAATCATATCCTTACTCTTAATGGATGAAATCCCAACATCAAAGAGGAGAATGAGATAGGGGGTATTACTCTTAATTTTGAAATTATAAACTATAAAGCACTTGTGTTTTTTTTCAATTTTCCTTCAGGTTTATTTAGAAAGGATGCAACCTCAAACTTCACAACCATAAAGGATCACTAAAATAACAAGGGTATCAAAGAAAAAATTATTTTTCTCCCAAAACCATAAATCTATGTATTTATAATTGTTCTCAAGACTAAAATAGGCTTACCACCCTCCATTGATCATTTTATCCACACTATAGTTCTAGTTGAGCTTGTGATGCAAGTCAACTACAAGATGCTTCTACAAATTCACTTTTCTAAGTTGTTATTGTCAAAAGTAAAAATTGTGTAAGTTATTTCTTGGATTTGATGATCATAACCTTAGTCTTATTAGTTGAGGGGCAATAGCTTTATTGGTGTGGAGGTAGGTGTTTCACTCTCCCCACCCAAGTTCAAATTCCCAATAAGACATGATAATTTTTGGATTCTTCATGAGCTAATAGTTGGTGAGCCAATTGTTGAACTATTCATGAGCTATATGTTGAAAATAAATGGGCTCCACATGAACATTTGTAACCTATCATTATTCCCTGAAGAATATGGATTACCTTGGGTACCGTCCTCAGAATGACGAAAAATGCTCAATGTATATTACATAAAAAAAAAACAATTAATTAATTAAAAAATCAAGAAAAAATTACCAATAACCTAAGCCTTATCAATATATTTATTGGCATACCAATGTTAAAACATAAATGTTTCAAAAATATTAGTTTATTTTCAAGATCATAGGGGCTCCTTGCCAAAAAAACAATATCATTAGCACAAAGAAGAAGAGTGATAAATATCCTAGCTAAGGTAGTGCGAAAAAAAACCCTCCTCTTATAAACATGCATCTAACTTGTCAATTTAAATTCCAAAAAGGGTAGGGGACAAAGGACAACTTTGATTGACCCCTATATTACAATTAATTTCTTTTGGACAACCCTCATTGTTCATGAACTTAGAAATAACTTTCTCCTAGTGCTCAACTCTAAAGGAAACTTTACATCTTCTAATCTATTCCAAATGTCTTTTCTAAGCGTCATATCAAAATATTTCTTAAAGTCAATAAAGCAACAAAGAAGATCAATTTTAGTATCTAAGAGTAATTAAATGGTCCATAACTAAATGACAATTTTGGAAATGACCATGACTTTTAGTTCTTTTTCATGATTTTCCAATCATAGGCTCATCTTCATTTCAAGAATAATTCCATACAAAATGGATAAAATATGGCTAATCATGATGGTCCTGCAATTTGAAGGGTTATTTTTGTCGCTACTTTTGAAAATAGGAACAACAAGGCTTTCAATCCAAAGTTTTGGGACACCATGATTGATAACTAAATTGAAAATCCCATGAATGTGAGGGATATATGTAGAGTTTTCATTTTTTAGCATTTCAAGTTTTATATCGTTCAATGTTATTAGCTTTCACTTTTGTTAGGTGCTTAATCCTATAACGAAAATAAATCGAGAAAAAATAGGAACTTGGAAGAGAGATATACTTCTTGGATTATTGAAAGAAGAGAGAATATATCCTTTTTGTAAATTTTAAACCTGTGAAGTAAAGCAATGCATATAGATTCTTAAGAAAAACAGAATTTAATCAATGGCTCATACACAGAGTACACAGAGATTTTATAACGGAAACCCTCAACTGAGAAAACCTTTCTGATATTCATTATATCGAATTTCACCATTCACTATACAATATATACAATTCTTTTAGGTATTCCGTAGATACCAAAACCGTAATCCCTAAAACCGGGATTATTTTTAGTAAAACGCTAAAAATAGCAAAATCCGCTAAAAATAGCAAAAACCGCCCAAAAAAAAATTCGGGGCGCTGCGCATAACCAAGGGGGGCATACCTGCACCCCCCCACCCGTTGGGACCCCCCTAGGAAAGAGCCCGACACACACTACACAAACATATCACTAATACGAGGGATCGTCAGATGCAGTTGTCGAATCTGACGCGCCCACACACACACATGCAAAGAATATAACACATACCCAACACTTTTATAGTAAAGGAATCAAAAACTCCCTAGTGCATAATCCCTAGGTGCGTGAACCTTAAAATGAATTGAATATTATTTAAGTTATTAATACAACACAAAATCATAATTTAGACTAAGTGAATATGTGACTTTATTTATGCTTAAGTCTATAGTCTAGATGATCATTATTAACTAGATAACTCTAACAACCTCCCTTAATGTTCATTCTAGAGACTATACTAATTTTGTCTCGAAATTTTACAAATTCATTTGGACCAAGAAACTTGGCGAAAATATTTGAAGTTTGGTCTTGAGTTGGGCAACAATATTTCAGCTCAACTTCTCCATCTTCTACTAGTTGTAATATGAAATTACAATTCACATCAATATGTTTGGTCTACTCGTGGAAGATGGGATTTTTTGTTATCTCAACTCCCTAATTATCACAAAAAATATTTTAGTATCATCCTAATGAAATTACAAATATGCAAGCATTCATCTAAGCCAAATTGCTTCACATGCCCCTTTGACTATGACTTTGTATTATGTTGTTATATAGGAAATTGAAACTGTTGGCGTTGGAAGTCACTCTTGGATTGCAGCGGGAACAGAGCCCAACACCCATCAATTTATGTCATGTTTTGTTTATAAAGGGGTGATAAGATGGAAGTAAACTCGGAACAGTATCATTCTAACTCGGAAAAATGGACTGGAACAGCAATGACACATGAGGTCTTGGCGTAACTTAAGCAAGTAATAATGATAGTGCTAAGTAAGTGGGGAATAGAGAGGGGAAATAAAGTCTGCTCTGGACGTCAGGTCTTCCAGCAGCCTTCACAAAAGAGGAAAATTCTTGGCTATGAGATCCTCTCAGAGCCGAACAACTTCAAAATGAACCCAAGAAGATTGCAGAACTGATAAAATCAAACCTACATAATATAGCAATGCAACACCCGACTGGATCATCCATGTCYGGGATCTTAGATTCAGAGAAAAAGAGAAAAGAAGAAGTTGGCTGCCATTAAACAAGAAGTCTCAAATGTTCTTCTATAACCAGAGAACCAGAGGCTGGATTAAAGCTTTACAATCGGGAGCTGTGCTCTACCGTCGATAGATTACAAAATGGCAAAAATTCCTACGTATAATCAAAGAAAAACCACAACAGCGAAACCGAGACACTGAATTAAAAACATTACGTCTGCATGTCCACTGACAATCTACACATGTAGTCTCTAAACGATCATGCACTTATGACAAGCGCAATCGAACTCCTGACAGTTCTGTGGATGAACCGATGTGCTTTTAATCCATCGTCGGACTTTCCATTTATGGTGGAGACGATGTCTAACCACCACCAGCTACCTCAATAATTGCTTCCTTGGGATTGAGAATAGCCCGGCCAACTCTGCACTTTTGAGGCATGGAGGTCTTCTCACGCTGCCACCTGGATCGGCTGAACGGCCTGATGGATAAGACGTGGAGGCCAGTGCGAAGGCTGGGGCACATAATTGGAAATAGGGAATGGGTGGAAGTGGCATGGAACGTGGGGCTCAAGTGGATAAGGAGTGGAGACAGCCATATAGATGAAGGCGACTGGGAGAGAAAGAGAGACGCATTGCAGGAGGTGAGTGGGTGATGAGATAGAAAGGGGCTAGGTGGACAGAGGGAAAAGGGTTGTGGCACCTGATGACGAGGTGAAGTGCCATGGGAAAATGACAAGGAAGCCGCAAGGAAGCGGGCCTGAAGGAAGGAGGAAAGATGAGTTGGAGGATGAGGGGGAGAACACCTGGCAGGAGGTGACAGGTGGAAACAAGAAAAAAGGGGAAAAAGGGATGGGCCA
>JASDQU010099819.1:274587-312693 GCA_032191745.1 Picea mariana
GAATGGTGAGGGGGGCCCAGAAACCAATATTGACCGCAGATCTGGGCGCGCGGATTCTGGCCGCCCATATTTGCTCGCCGCTTATGCAAATGTGCAGTTGCACCCCAACTTAGGATAAGTGGGTTTTTACTCCGCTACTTGCCCTCTTTTCGCCAATGGGGGGTGACCTTTAGAAAAAATACCCCTCTTACATGTTTAGGTGCTAACAGAAACTATATGTTATTTCTTGTTGGTCCAAGACATTACCCTTATGCCAAGACTAAACACATAACATATTATAGACTTCCTGTTATCCATGGATCATGCCCAATATGAGTCTGAATAGCCACAAAATTGAGGCTCTTTGCTTCCCCCCCTATAGTGTTATGACCCAATGGGAGTAAATATGGGGCTAAATGTATATGATATGACCCCAAGGGTGGGCATATATGGGCCCAAATGTACATGTATTGTGTAAATACACATGTAATAGGGTCAGCCTAGTATAAAGGGGCCTCATGTGCAAGTGTGAATATGTATATATAGAGATAATGTATTCATTATTGTGAGATCTGAATTGTGAAGTATGAATGGTATTTGGTTATTTGGAGGGGGTTACCCTATTCTTTTAAGGAGTTATTGTGTAAATTATATATCTTGGAGTTGTGATCCATGCTCATGGTCAGTATATGGTGTGTACTTGTATGTTCTAACTTTCCAATGGATTTTGAATTAGCTCAATCGGACATCCCAATCAAAAGTTATGATATTTTTAAGTGACATACCTTTGAAAACCCTGATTTGGAATCTATCCTCCTAGCCGACCTTCCTTCTGATGTATCTCTACAATTTTGTCCCTTTTGAGTCTGAAATTTCTACCTCTAATCCTTTAATATGTCCTCTGTTCAATGCCATGGGTCTGAGAAAAAATGGATGTTCCAAGTGGAAGTTGTAGTAACTTCCCCACACCTTGTTAATTTTTGGTCTTTCCATGAGAGAGAACTTGTTCATAATGCCACGCGCAAAATATTTGATATCTAATTCTGAAAATTGTACCAGAAATACTAAAGGACGTTCTCTTTCCAATGCAACTAGTATCATAGAATTTGGATCTTATATGAAGAATTTATGTATGTTTTACCTCGAACACTTGTTTGAGACTAGTCAATAGGACTATTTAGATACCTTATCTTCCATAGAGTGTATCTCAGAAATTATGATGCCCCAGAAGATGAAATTTTTACCATAATGACCTTGATATTTTCTATGAATAACCTCCGAATTTTTCCTTCTGAAATGGCTCCAAGAAAAAGTTATAGTGAAAATTCCAAAATGACTGTATTGAGGAAGAAAAATCCTAGGATCGGTGCTCTGATACCAGATGTAATGAACCAATGCTCAAAATAACATAAAATAATAGAAGTACACACCATTTACTGAATGTGACCGTGGAGCACAACTCCAAGATATATTAGTTACACAATAACTCCTTAAAGAATATGGGAACCCCCTCCAAATAACCAAATATCATCCATACTTCACAATTCACATCTCACAATAATGAATACATTATCTCTATATATACCTATTCACACTTGCACATGAGGCCCCTTTACTACTAGGTAGACCCTATTACATATATATTTACACATTACATGTACATTTAGGCCCATATATGCCCCCCCTTGGGGTCATATCATATACATTTATCCCCATATTTACTCCCCTTGGGTCATAACATATAGAATGCCAAAATCCAATGTTCCCTTTACATATAATAGCACACTCTTTATTGTTGTCCAGTGTTCTATTTTTGGACATTGCATAAACTAGGAGATATAGCTAACTACATAGCTCAAGTCAAGACTAGTAGATGTAAGATGAATCAAGCTAACCATTAGTTGCTTGTAGATTGATTTATTGACTACTTTTAAATTAGTTTTCACTTAAAGTTTCATCCCTTTCTCCAAAGGTGTGGATAAGATTTTGCAATCTTCCATCCTAAACTTGTCTAACAAACCTTTGGCATATTTTATTTGTGAAACAAAAATATGATTATCTATTTTCCAAACCTATAAACCTAAGCAATGATGTAGGAAGCCTAAATCCGTCATGTCAAAAGGTAAATTTTACTTTACTCATATTTTACCTTTGTAGTTGCTCCTGCCTCACTATTTATGATTATTATCATCAACATATATCACTAAAATTATTGCAGCACCATTCTTGCTTTTGACATAGATATTGGAGTCAAAATGATGTCTTCTAAATCCTTGTTCTCCCAAATATTTGTTAATTTTGATGTACCATGCGCAAGGAACTTGTTTTAGGCCATAAAGAGCTTTCTTCAATTTGCATACTAGATGTTCCAAAACCTGGAACTTGAAATCCCTATAGTAAGTAAATGTATACTTCTTCCTCTAGATTACCATCGAGTAAGACACTGTTCCACATCCATCTAATTTAGTTTCCTTCCAAATTGTGTTGTGATGGACATAAACAAGTAGATTGTACACATTTTTACAAGAGGAGAAAATGTCTCCTCATATTTAATATGTTCCTTCTAAGAAAATCCCTTTACAACCAGCTCTTCTTTAGGATTCATAAGAATTCCATCTACCTTATACTTGACCTTATAGACCCATTTGTAACCAATGGGTTTCTTTCATGGAGGTAACTCTATGAGAGCCCATGTTTGATTCTTAATCAAAGTCTTATGTTCATTTTTCCCATTCTAGGATGTCTTTAGCTTCTTCATAATCCCAAGTCTCGAAAGCATTTTGAAGGTTAGCCATCAAATAATAACTCACCATACTATATATCTTTCCTTTTCTTGGTCCGCCTTCCTAACTCACACCAGCCAACTCATCCCAATGAGCATCATCATCATAATTTATTGAATCAGATACCCTTTTTGGTCTACCTTATGGGCTCATATCAAATAGCTCATCCAAGCACTGCTACAATACGATTCTATAGCATCATTGTTTTGTGTCATCATAGTCTAATTTTTCAATTTCACTTTTTTTTGCTAGTGCGTCAAGATTTTGCGACATGCATTTTATGTGAAATTTGTGTCGAGATTATATCTAATTATCAATGTTGAAAACATTTCAAAAATTTTAAGTTTTTCAAATTGTTTTGCTTTCATCGAGTAGTGACATATTTTCATCATTGTTACATCAAAAAAAATTATCGCAGGTCATAGCCATCATGTTTGTTTCATTTGTGCATAATGTTGTATCAAAGTAGTATCATGTAGATAAAGATATAGTAGTGTGTTAGCATTGTAATAATATAAATGATAAAAAGAAATTGTTAGATGTGAAATAGTTGTTTTATTTGCACATAATTCCAACATCATTCTTCTCGGAAGTTCCAATTGATCATTGATAAGAGTGCAACTTGTAGAACCTTATTATTTGAGGAATCACGATAGAAATTAGGCAAGCATACATCCTCCATATAACCTATATCTTCTCTTCAAAATTCAGTCTAATACACTACACTGAAGAAGAAAAACAACCACCATTTAAGTTGTTGCTAAGTACCTAGTATTGCGATATACCACCTAGCCTAGATTCATGCTAAATAATTCTTCCCTACTAGTTTATTTCATTTTGTAAGGATTAATAATACCTATGTATCCTCAAATCACAACATTATAATTCCCTAAGGATGCAGGCCTACCCATAACCCATCTTTGATCTGTCTGTATCTCTACTCTTCCACTACATGGCTAGCTTAATACATTAGTATTGCAATCTCCCACTTGTTCACAGGTTGGATTTGGACTTTGCTTATCTCTGACCATGGGAAAGGGAAGGGATAAATTGAGTGGTCTTTCAAATGAATTACTCTGTTTTCATATCCTCTCAAAGTTTCCTATAAGAGATGAAAATTGTTGCTTTTCCCTCTCTCAAAGATGTCATTTCCTTTGGACTTTACTCCCCCATCTTGATTTCTCCCATGGGTTTTTTAATTCTATTATCTTCAATCAAGAAGAAAGAGAAAGAATGCACACATTTGATAACATCATTTTCTTACCTTCTACTAACTTGAATGCTTTAACCTTTCACTAGACAAGTTTTCAAATAAGGAGTTTTATGAAAGAAATATTTGCAAATCGGTTAGGAAATGGATTCATTTTGCAACTTCAAAAATAATAAAAAAATTACTCTAATAGGCATAACTTATGAAGGTGAAGATACAAATGAAGGTAAAAATAAATTTATCTAGCAAATGTTTCAAAATGTATCTTTTCAGTTGACTTCCTCCCATGTTTAGAGCTCAAGTGCCTTAATTTTATAAAGCTACCCACTCATTTCCATGGTTTTAAATACCTTACAACCTTGTATATATCATGTATTCACACAAGTGATCACATAATTGAGAAGCTAATAGAAAAATCCCCTCTTCTTAAAATATCGGCAATTATAAACTGTAGAGGGGTGAGTAATTTGAAAATCATGGTAGTCATTCTCAATTATTACAACCTTTTGGATTCACTACTACAATATGGGGTTATGGCAATTTGAAAATATTCCTTGTCAATTTATTTGATTTTGGTGGGCTTAATAAGACATAAACAATGACATATCTAGGAATATAGACTTTATTTTTATGGCATTCACCCTTCTTGTCTTCACTGTCACCTTTGGATTTATCACCGCCCTTCTTATCATCATCCCCTCCTCCCTATTTGTTTTCTCCACCATCCATCTTATCCCCAACACCACCACCTTCCTTCTTCTCCCTCCTTCTTTCTTTCCCCCATCCATCTTGTCCCTTTCCTAATTATCTCCATCCTTTTTATGTGGCATGATCCTCATATAATTCCTAGACAATATACAAAATGAATATATTAAAGTATTGAGATAACAACAACCAACACTAAAGATAGCATATAAGCACAAAATAATGTAGTGCAATACCTTTGTTATTATTCAAACCATTGTAACTAGCTATAGTTGTATTCAAGTTTGGGTGTAGAGGTGTTGGGCCACAGAATTGCAATAATATATACTAAACTCCACAACTTCAACTTAAATTGTCAACCCAAGGAATGTGCAAACTTATGAGACGTTCTGCATTTTATATTCAAATCACATAAGTCTAATTTGGCCTAAAAATTCTAATAAGAATTCATCAAGGAAAATGAACAACTCTGATGGATCATTCTAATTTACTTATCATGAACTAAGGGAAATGGTTTCAGTTCCATGTCTTCTTAGAGTATTCTAGAATACATATAGAGATAGGAGCACTACCTAGTAGATGAAAAGTTAATAAAAATGAAAATGATTCCTTGAATCAATGATCACTATCGAACTTCCCCGGATGGGGTGACAGCGCGGCAAAAGTGACCACGTGGCTCCGAGTTGGGACAGGGAGGCACAGCGCCCACTGGCTCACGTCAAGTTCACAGTTAATTCACCATGAATCCACCCAGGCGCATTCAAATGTGGAGTGCGTTCGCGCAACGCGAAGGTACCCGCTCCCAGGTTCGGCGTTTAATGCGTTTAATGCTAGCAGTGATGGCGGTGTATATCAATACCACCACCTTTCTCCGGTTCATTGCACGCAGTGAACCTCCGGGACACCAAGAGCTCTCGCGAATTTTGCTACACAGCAGGGTCACTCTCTTCCGTTCTAAGAAGCCGAGCGGCCTGGTCGCATCAGCACCGGGTACCACCATGCCACGGCTCCGGGGCACACCGAGACGGGGGGCGGCCTGGTATGCTGCAAAGTTGCGGCGTAAGAGCAAGGAAGCTTTCGAAAAAGCAATGGTAATCGCTGCTAGAAGGAGGAGGTCGCGGGGCAAGGCAATTGTAGAGGAGGCTCACCCGGACGCAAGACAGGAGAACCCCCCCGAATACACCTGGTTTTCAGTCCCAGGGCACTGGAACTCTCGCTTGTACGTTGGAGCCGACAGCACTACAGGGACAGCAGGGGTGCAGGGGCACGCTGACAACGAGGCACCCTACACGCCTTGCTATGTGGAGGAGGAGGCTCCTCCTGAGCACAATCAACCTGACCCTGCAACTCAGTCATCTCCACCCCACGCGGACTACCTCAGCCTCCTTTTTGAAGTGCGCCACCTCCTTGCGGACTAGGTCTTTCGTATCGAGCGACTGGAGCAACGAATGGACCTGTTCTTCGCAGCGCATTCCAGGGCCACGCTGAAGAAGCAGTGTCCAAATTGCGCCCGAGCGTACGTCTTCCCTGCTCGATGGAGGCACACTGAAGCTGCCGACGCTCTCTTGGGCCCCGAGGTCACCTGATGATTATGATCCAGTTTTGTTTCTGGTTTGGTTTCAATAGCTTTTGTCTGAAAATAGTCAGTTTCCTTTACACTCTAGTCTTAGATGCAAACACTGGTATCAATTTTGCTACTCCCGGTTTCCTACGGGCGGGAAATAGTCTTGTCATTTTTGAAACAGTCATACTGCTCTGCAAATATGATGATATGTGGACACGGATGTCCAGCTGTCTCGGTTTCCTGCCATGGCGGGACAGCTGGCATCCCCGACTATGCTGTATTATTCTTTGGTTAATATAACAGGCTCCGTCTTTTTTATTTAAAAAAAAAAATGATCACTATCGAACTACTAGAATAAGAAATAATTGCAACATTATTTTATCATGTAATAGATTCATAAAATCCACTTCAAAGCATTAATCATCACAATTTAAGAAAGAAAAGGCATTCAAATAAATACATGAAACAAGAATATTGTTGCAAATGAAAGTACAATTTTAATGTAAAAACAATTGCTTTGCTCTACAAAAGTCTAGCCAGATTCATAATAGAAATTTTAAAGATAGAAAATGCAATGAAAGGAGGGTTCATATGTACTTTCATTTAGAGGGCCCTACTCAAGGAAATTCTTGGAAACCTTAGAAACTATTAGAGACTCAAAACTTAAATAATTCCTAGTGTTTCTTATTTACAAAAATGTTATATCACAAGGAGGACAACACTCTACCTCTCTAGGACAATTCAAACTAGTTCTAATAGAAACAATTGGAAATCAAAATGATAACTTGACTACCCTAACTCTATCATCTAATTCTATATTTATACTTGAAGTGATGCAAAGAGTTATAACTATCCCACTTAATCAAGTCTTGGATTTATGGTTGTTGTCCCCCAATTGCCTCTTTTTCAGCATGTCTTCATTAAAAGGACTAATCTGCCTCCTTTACTAATTTGAATTCCAATATCTTAATGGAGGTTGAGCTATCTAAGGAGTTTATTACTACCTCCTAAATTTGGTATTCTTGAAAGTCACAAGGGAACAAAATACCAAGTGATTTGTATGTGGTGACTAATTGAAGAGGATCAATGGACCCCCCTTCTCAGTTTTCTTCATCAATGTTGCAATAATTCCCTACTTGTAAAACCATATGAGATCAAGTAATACAAATCACATAATTAACCTCAAAAATGCATAAGATAGTAGGCATATATTACTTCTATTCAAGATTAATGAAATCATATTCATTTAGATAAGTATACGTCAAAAACATCTAGTTTGGTCATTCAAAAGAAATAATGTATAGGAAGGTCTTGAGTTCTTCAGGAAAAATATATCAAAATTAAGGCAACAAGATGGGAAATCAAATGACAATTTGAGGTTCCATAAAAAGGCATATTGGAAAACATAGATAATGTTGCTATTATCTCTTTTCACTCTCTCTTAAGATGAAACAACCCATTTTTGTTGAGAAGCATAAATACATAGTACTTCATGGTGTAGGCTCTATTGTGCTTCATGCAACAAGTTGAGTAGCTCCTTCCTACCTTTGCTAGGTAAAGGCTCCCTTGTATTACCACTTGAAGGTGTCCATGTACTTGTTATGTCTTTTAATTGGACTACATTAACAATTATAGTATCCTTAAAATTAAGAGATCAAGTGTACCTATTCTAGTATTATAAAATATGCATATAGATAATTGAACTATGTTTATTATTTTCTTTAACTCACCTTCACAATGCACATTCACTAGAAGTAAACATCAAATATTATTAAGAAAAAGTGTGTCACCATTAACAAGCGCATGATCGACATTTTTGTAGTTTCTCACTCCCCTAATATGATTTTGTGGTTGATATCCATTAAATCTAGAGGAAGATTATTATGTGCTTTGTTATTGTTTGAATCATGTGATCTTCCTTGAGCTGTATGCTCTCCTCTTTTTGAGTTCATTGCAATAATTAATGGATTGATACAAGTGTGCCTTAGTTTTTTTGAGATATTAGTTGCATTTGTAGCTCCAAGTAGGGATTTCAGTCTGAAATTGTTTGGGATCACTCTCTTGCTATAGACGGGTGGATTTTGAACAATAGATGTTGCAACCATTTTCTAATTGCGTAAAGGAAACTTGGGCTTTGTTGTGTTAAAAATCAGTCTTTATTGTCCCCATCCTTATTTACCCCTTCCTAGTTGTTTCTATCCTTCTTATATAGAATGATCTCCATAAAATTCATGTTCTTTCTATGAATACTATATAATGACTCAGTTTCTATTACAATTAATGAATGAATGGATCGAATGTAAGTTGGATTAGAGGGAGATGCAAAAAATAAAAATAAAAACAGGTTGACAAGAGGATATAGAATCCAAGATATTCAAGAAAGGTTTTGTTTTACTTGTAGTTTGTATATTGTAGAGTAGAAATAATGTTTGGGATAGTTATGGAAGCTTTGTCTTAGATGTGGGTTTCTATTCTCAAAGGGTTCACTCCCATTATGTTATTCTTATTGTTGAATATGGTGGTAGGAACCATTGTTGTTACTTATGGAATGCACCAAAAAAAAAACACCAACAGGGACCTTAGAAGAAACCTATCTATGTTATACATACTAAATACTGTTGGTTTATCCTCCCACCGGCCAAGAAAAGACTTATTTTCATCATTTGGAAATATTTTTTCACAAAAATTCCATGAGAACAAGCAATGTATTTGATTGGTGTGTTAATAAACTACAAGATGCTATTATCATAGACAATATCATTGTATATAATTGGAAACATCCGATTGAATATAGTTAAATCATTCATTTCAATATGGTTTAAGCATCACAACTATATGTCAATAATCAAACACATATTCGAATTTTTTCCATGGTTGCAAGAATCAACATTATAAGATAGGACAATAAGAACAAGAAGTGAGGATTCAAGGATCACAACACTAGATACTTGGCGATAGATTGAATGATGGTTTCTAATTTTCTTATTCAATGAATGTATTAGCCTAAAATTTAAAGAGAAGAATATCATAAAATAGTGGGGAATGAGGCACTAATATAACTATTTCATTCATTGTAACCTTATAATTAGAAAGTTTCTTCAATGTGTTCTTAGAACCATCTCCACGTCTACTTGGATGTTTTTTGAGTTTCAAATCTATCCCATTTCAACAAAGTAAATTTCTAGGATGAGCAAGTCAAATTTCAATAGATGTGAGTATGGTTAGCAAAAATTCCAATGTTGACCTCATTCACTAGTCACTAGGTGGGCTCCACGTGACCCGGGTACTGCATGAAACATAAAATGATTTTTTTGTATTTTTATCAAATCCAATGGTTGCATCCTATAATGCTCAGAACAAAATTTCTAGCAATCCCTCCTTGCCCAATTCCAAGTTCATATCCCCAGTTTACAAAGCGCGCAAGTTTCACATCTCCTAGGGGGATGAATTATGTATTCATGTCTTTAATGATAAAATTCTATTTTGAATCAGAACTAGAGATAAAATTGGGTCTAATAATGATGTAGGGTTGTTCAAAACCTTTCCAATAGTATGTCATATGCCCATTTTTTATCCTCAATTATCAAGAATGAACTTTCACAAGATCAAGACTAGTTTTAGGGTAACAATTTCGCAGTAGAACTTCATAGTTTAAAAAGTGATGTTGTTGGGAATTGGAATAGAAAATTAAATTTTTCATGATGTATCTTACCCCAATACATTTTTAATGACATGTCGTTTTCCACATTTTGAGATCAAGTGACTAACTTAGAGATTTCACAAGCTTCTGAACCAGTTTCGAGGGTGTGGTTCAAGCAACATACCTAGCAAGGTTACTAAGTATATGAATAAGTAGTTTGCTTACCATTTTTTCTATTATCAAATAGTGTAGTATTCATTATGATTAGGGTATTGTAAACATAAAATATAATTTCTTCCTCTAGTGGACAAAATGGTAGTAATATAAACTATGATACAAGTAAAAAAAATGATAAAGGCATCCTAACTAATGTATAGTGCAATGCTACATTTCCAAAATACCTTCATATACAATGGATACCCTTTGGAAGTATCATATTCATAAATATTGGAGCTTAAAAGAGTAGTTACGATTTAACATCTTCATCAACTAGTATTGTTGGATGCTTGGACAAATAACTCAATTAAAACATATCCCCTACTAGAAGAATGGAACCTTCCCAACCATGAAATAAAGCAAAGTAACTCCAACTGACTAGATATCGACTTTGTAACCTTGGTGTAAAGATCCCAAATATAACACTTGCATGCATAGTTTCCACATCTCTTTTCACATTCATATCAATCTGTTATTGTGTTCACCAAAGAGAAAGCCAAAAATCTGACCAATCTTGTAAACCCTTCACATCACGGTCAATTTTCACTCCCTTCTATCATTCTGCAATTTTTTTATTATCTTTCCCATCACCTACAAAGATGCAAATTGTTACACTAAATATTTCTTCTAGAGGGCCCTTATTGCAGTCAGTGCCTCCATGCAAAGCCCACAATTTGTAGAGATGGTGTATAGGCCAAAGAAAATGATTTAAATCCTTGACCCATGTCAATAGTAAGATGACTCATCCCTTTTGCGTTAAACCTTTCTATCCCACTCTTGGGCTAAAGACTATTATAGAAGGTCATCTTATCGTCTAGGCTCCCTTGTATGGTCCATGTGCCTTAAATCTAGCATTCAAGTCCCAAACCCTTCATTTCTAGCACCAAATCATGTCTTAAGCTAGCAAACCAATCCTTGATGTGCCAAACATTAAAATTGAACCCAAATTCCACTCTTGGAGATAATATTACTTTAGAGAGCTAGTGTCATAGTCTAGGTATTTATGCATGGGTCAGATGCCTTAGAAGGTTAGTATAGTGCCTAGATCCCTATTTTTTTGTCTTTGGACAATATCTTAGATTAGGATGCTCTTCCATCATAAACCAAAATTTTGAATTGGGCTTGTACACCCTTCTTAGGAAAACAATACCTTATGGGTGGCTTATGGCATGGTTTAGGACCCCACACATGGTCCAAAAGCCATAAAAGCATTGTTTAGGACCTCACACAATTTCTTAAAAGTAGTGTATAATGCCTAAGCCAATAAATTTTATCCCCGAGCATGTCTTAGGCCAAAAGACCTACCCATGGTGTGAAAAACATTTCAATTGGGAATTTGTCCCACTCCTAAACATTGGAATCAGGCATATATCCCCACACAATTTCCAAATACACCATTCAAAGGGAATGTCTCGTGATTTTTTCCCCATTCAGGGCCCATGTGCCTTGAAAATAGCTAATTTAAGGTCTAATCCCCTAGAATTTCTCCTTTAAGCATGTTTGGGTAAGGCATCCAAAATCTAAATTAGACTCGTCAACCACTATTGGGATTTAGGGCCCAAGCCCTTTATTTATCCTTGAAACATTTCTTTGGTTAGGAGACTTATCCTTGGTGTACCAAACCTTGGAATCGAGCTAATATCATGCTCATGAGATAAATATTCCTTTCAAAGAACTTCTTTAGGGAATAAGTAGTGTTTAGGACCTAAGAAGATAAGTTTTAGTCACGAATGATGTTATGGGCTAGAATATTTCATGTCAGTTCAAAAAACCTTAGAATCAAGCCTGTATCCCACTCATTGGACAAAGATTCCTTATAGAGGTGTTATTTCAATTCGAGGCTCCATGATTTTCTCACGATCCATACACATAGTGTATAGGGCCTAAGATCCTAGTTGTTTCCCATTAATCATGTCTTGGATAAAAATACACATCTATAGTAGGATAAGTAATTCTTCCAAAAGTCCTTTGTCATGACTCTCGACAAAAATTAGGTGGGTCCATAGCTTTGTCCAGAGGGATTCTCACATGCTTTAAGGCCTCATGCATGGCTTGTGTGTCTTAGATCATGAATTTAGGGCCCAAGTCCCTTTATTTTAACACCAAATTATTTATTTGGCCATGAGACCCATCATCAATGTGTCAAACCAAAGAATCAAGTATGTTTCCCATTATTGGGGAAAAGATCACTTCAAAAGGGATTGTGTAATGGTTGATGGACATATGCATGGTCCAAGGCCCATAGAAGGTCTCTATAGGGCCTAAGTCCTTCTTTTTGGCCTTGAATCATGCCCTTTGTTAGGACACTCATGGGAAAAAAATTACCTTATGGAGGGCATGCATCATTGTTTGGGAATATTTTCATGGCACATGAACCATATAAGCATTGTTAGAGTCTAAGCCCTCAATGTTTTGCCTCAAACAATGCCATGGTCTAGGAGACATGTTTTTGGTGTGCCAAACCTTAGAATCAAGATCATATCCCACTTTTGGGCCAAGTATTCCTGCTAGAGTGCACATGATGTGGCTTGGGGCCTTTTCATGGATAATGAGCGATAAAAATAGTGTGTAGGACCTAACACCTTTGGTTTCTACTACACACCATGTCCTAAAATTAGTGCATAGTTTTAAGGCACTAGTTTCCATCCTTGAAGAATGCCTTAGGTGAGGAGACCCACCCTTGATGTATTAAACCTTTGAATTGGTTCCATGCCTAGTCATAAGCCAAAAATCCATACCAAGGGCATGTCTCATGGTCTAGGGAATTTTTAATAACAATAATAAGAGTAATAAATTTTAAACTATAAGAATAATTTTTAAATAATAATGATAATAATTTTATTATTTTAATAACAAAAACAAAAAGTTTACCACAACATTGAGGTGATGCATATTTTTGTTTTAGCGTCATATTATGCGATGTGGAACAATAATAAAATGGCATTAATACAACATGCTTCGACATGTTAATAACATGTTTGTGAGGTTGATAATACATTGAACGATGTGTGGTTTATGTCAATATCATGACAATTGATGCATAAATGATGCAAGGTTGACACAACAATTCAAAAAAATGACACAAACCATGTATTTGCATCACTACCATTGTCCGTTTCAAATATAACTTGAAAAGGATGGAGGTCCCCTTATTCATTTTCACATGAGGGTGTTGGGCAAAGCTTCTTAGAGATAAAAGAAAATTGTGGGGGAAGTCAATGGGAGAAAGCAAGGCATATTTGTGGGGCATCGGTGGATCTCTTAGAATCACATGTAAGTTTTTTGTCATTTTCCCCCAATTTTTCTTTTTGAATTTGTATATTTTAAAAAAAAATGTGATGTGGGTTTTGAAGATGGAATTTGTGTTTTCGGTTTTAGATATGAGTTTTAGAGATGGATTTTGATTTTTCCTTCCTCTTCCCTTAATTCTCTCTCTCTTCTCCTTCCACTTCCTCTCCTTCCACTCCTCCTCCCTCTTCCTCTTCCTCTTCCTTATCCCCTCTTACACTAGTGGTAGTAATCAGAGAGAATTACAACATGTGCATAGAATGTTCCCAAATTTATAGTTTCATGATAAATGGACCCTTCATAGATTCTCCAAAACTATTAGGAGGAGGAGAGACCATATAAAGTAAAATATGTTCAAATTAGTCTTCTATGGACTCACTCATGTTTTTACTCCTTCACGTGTTATATTTCATTATGTATCGTCGTTGAATTTTATAGGTGACTTCATTTTCTATGGTTTTGAAAAAATTTAGTAGGAACATCACAACACTCACTAAGTGAGGAAAAGACTGCAAAAAAGGCCATCTGATATTGATAACTATATATTTAAAAAAATCCTAAATGATTTCAAGGAAGCTAAGAAAATTGATGAAAAGAAGCAAGCATGACGAATGCACCCTCAGACACCACAACAAAAAGCCACAAAGATAATAAATAATGTATTCTTCATGTTATTGATTTTGATATGCTTGTGGTTACTTATTTTGATATCTTTTTAACTTGTTATCTTTCTTTGATGAAATCTTGTAGTACCATTGACTTACTTTGTGGTCATTTTTCAGGCATTGATAAACTTAATCAATATTATATTTTATTATGTATATCCATGAATAGATATAGAGAAATTAATTGTTACACATTTTTTTATGTCAAATCATGAAGTCCACAATTAGAGGGTGCTTTGTAAGTTTATCGATATAATCTCATTTATTATGATAATGTACTAGCTAGCTTAATGTATGTGATTATTAAATATGGTTTTATCTTATTGCATATGGTTAAATGGTTGTAGTTGTGAGCCCAAAATGAAAGAACTAAAGTATACCCTAAAGAAGGGTTATGAAATAATGGTGGAAGATATGCATCCCATGCCCAATGTAATTAATTGTTAATTATGGGCTTATTTTTTAGCTTATATAGTATGAATTATTCATTCATTAATTGAAATATATTATATTTTTCAAAATGATGATGATGATAGTGACTTAGAGGAAACAAAGGGTATTGACAACTATTTAACTTATGTTTTATATTACATCTTTAAATATTAACAATTTGTTTATTTGTTTTAACTCGTGTTCTTTTATTGTGTTTTCACATAGAAAGGATGAGGAGGGTTTAGAAGATGAAGAGGGCATTGAAAAAAATTTAGTCAACTTCTCATGTCAAATTCATTTCCTTTCCTTGTATGTGTACACTTTTTCATGTAATGTTATATATAAAGTTGACATTTCCCTGGTGTGGTAACGTACTACTTGTTTAAAGAGATAAAAGGTTGCATTGTTATTATGATTTAATTTAAAATCTCATCATTGTGTTTATATATGCATGTTTTTTTGCTTCCATGGTGTGAACTTGATCAAATGTTTTTTTTTTTTTTTTTTGGTAAGTGAGTGTAGAAATCTATATTACTAGAAAGACTATGATACAAAATATGGGGAACTTGCTCTCCCTAGAAGGAAACTAGACCAGTGGGTCCCTAGTTGCATAAGTTGATAGTAACGATGGATGGTCCTGGTCTGCCACCCAGGGAAACCAGACCAGGCCTTCCTTGTTCAATTTGAGAACAAAAAATATATATACATAAAGCAGAGACTAAAACTTCCCCCCTAAACCAAAGCATGAAGTATATCTGAGATAACCTGACAAAGCCTGGCACTGCCTATAAACTACCAAATCATTAAGTTGGAACTATGAAGTGTTTATGCACTTGGAGGGGCTCCTTCTCACCATCTGCTTGGCTCTTGTTATCTTCCTTCTAAGCGGTCGTGCGAGTATTCCTGATTTGAGTTAGTGCATTGTGTCCATCGACAAGCATGATGTCCATGTGGTGAACATATCGTAGGTAGAGGTGGAACTGGGCTTCCAACCACCCTAGCTTGCATTTCCGGTCCTTCTCTACCTCTACTAAAAGTTTGGTAATAGTTTCCAGATTGTTGATGCGATGCAGGATATCATCCAACATTGTTTTGTTTTCCCTGTTGTCCTCCTTCTTGACTTCTTCTCTTTCTAAAACCACTTTCTTGATCATCATTTTAGTTATCCACGCCATCTCCACCATTTTTTGGTAGAGGGTTTCCCTAGGTTGCGTGGCCCCCAGATCATTTACCCAGTCTACTTCTTGTACCAATGCATCCCGTGCTTTACCTTTGCACTTGTTCTTTAATTCCTTTTTCCACCGAGTCATGGTTTCCTTCCCCTTCGACGCAACTAGAGTTCGAGCTGTGACCTCCGCATATTTTCCTACCTGTTCCATTCTTGTTAGTCGTCGTGAACTGTTCGAGACTTCCTTCCCCGAGGGTTCCTTTTCCTGCACATTTTCTTTAGTCGCGCCATCCTGCTTTGCCTGTCGCAGCTCCTATTTTGGTTACTCGGCATGTTCCTCACTTCACAAGTATTCTCACTTTCCCTGCCCTTGTCTCTATAATAGTCCCTACTGTTGTGCTCCTTCTGATTGCGTCTATTTCCATTATCCCTCTTCTTATTGAACTTTCCCCTGTGTGAGCCTGTCCTTTCAATCTTGATTTGCTCATGGTGATGAGCGTTGTCGTCCATTTTCCTGTTAAGGCTTGTATGATCATGATGGGTCATCCTTTGTCCCTGTGCAATCACTGCCATTGCTCGTTTGTGATCCTCCTGTGCTGCTCTCCATACCTATACTTGGCCTGGTGGATCGATTATGGTTATCATCAACCCCTTCTGCCTTACTTCATTCGTTGTGTGTGACTTATTGCTTGGCCTTTCCCTCGTGCTTTCCCCACACCTCTTGCTAGCGTAAAGGCTTTGCTTCTGGTCATCTGGTTGTTGCTTATTATGATCTTGCATGCTTATTGGTGGCAGAGTGTTAGGAAATCTTATTCTGCCTGGGGCCCGCATACCTTCCGAGAGGCCTTGTGATGTCCTCCTTGATGTGACCTTCCATGTTAAAACTGCCTTAACGATCTTTAGCCGCAAGGTGGTTGCAGTCTGTTCTGATTTTCCCGCTCGGAATTTTGATCCATGTATCATCTAGTTCTGGGCCTTCCTTACAGACCCCCTCGTTGGCGAGCCTGTCTGCTAGAGAATTCACTGACTTGCACACCCAGCGCAACTCCACTATATTCAGAGTCCTCATATGCTCCTGGATTTTTTGTAGGGAGTGTGCAAGGCACCAGTGGCACTGAACCTTACCCACTCTGGTGCCATTTTGGAGTCTTTTCACCGAGTTGATAACCAAGGTGGAGTCACCTTCCACGATGGTGTTTGTCATCCTTTCGCGGCTTAGTATTTCAAGGCTACGTTCCAGGGCTCCAAATTCTGTCGCGTTGTTGGTTGAGTTTCCCATGCTCTCAGCGTACAGTCGGATGATGTTTCCACCACTATCTCTAATCACTCCACCTGCCCTGACCACTCCTGTGTTTCCTTTTGTCGCCCCGTCAAAATTCAATTTGAGGAACCCTAGTGGAAGGGGAGTCTAGTTGCGGGATCCTATCTGGAGTTGCAGGTTGAACCGTACAAATATGATGTTGTGCAATTCTTTTAGATGGAAAAAATCCAAGATTCGGGAATCTTGGTCTGTGAGTTGCGCTTTCTCCATATTGCAATTGCGGTTCTGCACCGTTTCTCTTATTTGTAAGATTATTGCCTCCTTTATCCTTTCTGACAGTATGCTTTCATTCCTGAAGATGTGTCGGTTCCGTTCTTTCTAGATTGCCTAGATGATCATCCCCGACGTTAGAGTCCAACAAAGATTCACCATTTCATTTTCATTGTAACCCTCATTCCAGTTGTTGATGGTTGTGTTGATGTTCCCCCTAATCCTATTGGATTGGCGGAAGATGTATGTCGCCCAATCCCAAATCTCAGCTGTGTAACTGCATTCGTCAAGGAGGTGATTAGTTGTTTCCTCCTTGACTTGACAAAGATGGTAGCGAAAGGGACCTATGAAACCCCTTTTCTTGAGGTTCTCCCAAGTTAAAATTCGGTTATGTAGAACTAACCATTTGAACATTTTCATTTTTAGCCATTGGGGGCTTTTCCAAATATTTTCCCACTGTTGCTCCTGATTTTCTTGGTCCTGGCCAGCGATGTAATACTATGCTTCCTTTAAGTTGAATTCCCCCCTTTTTTTCCTGCCCCACCTCAGTTGGTCCTCTTCTTTCGACACCCCAATTTTCCTTTTCCCCAATTCCTCCTCCACCTCTTTCATTATTGTTTTGATCTAGGCTCTATTTTGTGGATTAAGTTTGTCCCAGATCCTCCATCTGGCGTTGCCATCCCTTTGCTTCTAGTAATGATGGATTTTTGTTTTTCCTTGCCTAGTCATTTCATGTTGTAGCTCCTCCCTATCTGAATTTTCCATTCTAGGTTCCTATTGCCAAGAATCCTCCCAGAACCTTATTGTTATACCATTTCTGACTTCCCAAAAGCTATGTTTCTGGATCCAATTCTTATTTTGTTAGGAGAGATTCCAGATGGTTGATCCCTCCCTTATGCCCATGAACTGAATTCGCTCCTGGTCGCTGGTGTTCGGGGCATACTTGGCCTTCCAGAGGTTTGCCCATGGCACCAACTTGTCTTTTACCCATCTCCACCAGAGCTTTGCCTCGTAGGCTTCGTTGGTTACATGTGGGTCTTGTAACCCCAGGCCGCCTTTGCTTTTTTGTTTGCATACCTTGTCCCAGGCCACCAAGGCCCATTTCTTTTTATTCTTTGTGCCTCTCCATAGGAAGTCTCGTTGGATGCCTCTTATATTTTGTAGGATTCCTTTGGGGGCTGGGAACACTGACATCATCTAAGCCAGAATTGCTTGTAGAACCGTTTTGGTGAGGATAAGCCTTTCGACCAGGTTTAGGGCTCTATAATTCCATTTTTTTACCCTTTCCTTTTGTTTGCTAATAACTCCTTCCCACGTAGCATTTTTGCAAGATCTGTCTGTCAGGAGGATTCCCAACTATTTCATTGGGAGGGTTTTCCGTTCAAACCCCAGAATGTTGGCCAAGTTTCATTGGATAGCTGGATTAGTGTTGAAGAAATATATCATAGATTTGGAGTGGTTAATTTCCACCCCTGAGGCTTCTCCGAAGTCTTCTAAGACTCTTTTAAAAGCCTTTGCTTCCTTTACCATGGGTGTGCCATAGAGTAGGGTATCGTCAACAAATTTTTGATGTGTGGAGGTTGGAAATTTTTCAAAAGGTTTGATGCCTTTTATTTCACCAGTTGCAGTTGCGCTTTTTATGCTTCTACTTATCCCTTCCATCATTAGGATGAACATGAAGGGGGATAGTGGTTCCCCTTGTATTATGCCTCTGGATGGAGATAAAGGTTTCGTCGGGGCTCCATTGATTAGTAGCAAGTAGCTTGTCGTTGAGACTAAAGTGACTATCCAATTGATCCAGTGTTGTTCAAACCGAAAAGCTTCCAACATCTTAGCCATGAAGTGCCAGCTTATTTTGTCGTAAGCCTTCGCCAAATCAAGTTGGATTATCATCCCCCCTCTCCTTTGGCTTTTCAGTGTGTGAATAATCTCATGGGCATGGATGATATTGTCCAAGATTTGTCTTCCTTCCACAAAATCTGCCTGCTGCTGTGAAATCAATGTGGGGAGGAGTGGCTTCAATCTATTGGCTATGACTTTGGAGATTATCTTGTATACTACATTACATAAAGCTATAGGCCTCTAAAGATCTAGGGTCCTAGATTCACTTTCTTTTGGGATTAGAGTGATCATTGTGGCATTTAAAGATTTTAGGATGGAAGTTGATCTCCTGGAGTCCTCCACCACCCCGTAAATGTCATGCTTAACCACTTCCCAGCATGATTTGAAGAATTCCACCGTGAAGCCATCCGGGCCTGGGGCCTTTCTGTTGGGCATCTCCTGCACCACTTGGTCAATTTCTTCCTTTGTGATTAGTTTTCTTAGGCCAACATTCTGATCCTCTATGAACAACTTGGGGACGTGATGAATTATTCTTTGTATGGCCTTGGATCTATCTTGGTTGGGTTCCTGGGCTATCCCCTGGAAGTGATTGACTAGTGTATTCTCAATTTCCTGGTGGGATTGTCTTTCGATATCGTCCCGATCCCTAATCTTCAAGATTTTGTTATGGGATCTTCTTGCAATAGTTGTTCTACGGAAAAATTTGGTGTTCCGCTCCACTTCCTTTAGCCACCTTATTCTGGACTTTTGGCACCACAAAGTTTCTTCCTATTGGCACCTTTCTTCCCATTTCTGGGTCATTTAGATATCTTCCTTTTTCTGATCCTCTATGTATCTCTCTTCGATGCACAATTCCTGTAGCTTCCTCATTCTGTGCTCGATGCTTTTTTCCCCATGGTTTATGTTTCCAAAAATTTCCCTGTTCCACTCCTTGAGTTTTTGTTTGATGTACTTGAGTTTTTGTAAAGTTTGAACATCCTTGTTCCTTGGTCCAGTAGTTCCTCCCACCACCATTGGTTGATGTTCTCCTTGAAGGTGGGATGATCAATCCAGAATTTCTCAAATCTAAACGGTTTGTTCTTCGGTGTGGTTTGAAAATTAGCTTCCAGTTGAACTAGTCAGTGGTTTGATCCCCCCCAAGGGAGGATGCTATAGTCCATAGTTAGTCCCTGAAAAAATGATGGATTTTGACACTAAGAATATGTCTAGCCTTGTAGCTACTTGGTGGTGATCTAGTCATTTATTGTTCTAGGTGAATTGTCCATTGTTTGTCCTGATGTCCACAAGCTCCATTGTGTCAATGAATGCTCAGAACTCTTCCGCATCTCTGTCTAGTCTTTTGGTGCCCCCTTTTTTCTCAGCGAGAGTGGTGATGATGTTAAAATCCCCTACCGAGATCCAATGGAGGTTGCAGGTATGATCCTTTAGATTCTCTAGGTCTAGGAGCATTCTCCTTTTTTCCTCCATCACCTAGGGGCCATACACATTAGGGCATAGAATTTCCACCATGTTCCCTATAATTTGCATGTTAACAGAAAGTGTGTTTCTCATGGCCTCTGTGCCAGTACGTTCAACGATTGTGGGTTCCACAAGGTGAGGATACCTCCTACTATCTTTTGGCTTTCGACAGCCAACATCTTGTACTTACTCCGATATTTTTTATTGATTGTTTCCATTCTTTCTAGATTGCATTTTGTTTCTTGAATGAAACATAGGTCAGGTTGTTCTTTACTCAATCTATTTTTAAGGATTCGCTGCTTTCTTGGGATGTTTAGGCCTTTTATATTCCATGTTATAATCTTCATTTGAACATGTGGGGGGGAGTTGGGGAAGATATTTTTAATCTTACATGAGTTTATCAACAGGTCTCCTAGTTCTTGTAGGGCTACGCTATTTGATTTTCTGCCTTTCTTCTATTGTGCCTTCTTAGGTGAGTGTTGTGGTTGTCCATCTCCTGTTTTGATTCCTAGGTGTCCTATCTCGCCATGCATGTGCTTGATCCCTATGGATTTTTCTTCCTCCCTTATGAGGAAAAGATATTGAATGTGATTGAGTTGCTCCGCTGGTACATTGTCGACTCCCTGCCTCTTCCATTGCACCAAAATGTTCGATAGATCTATTCCTTCCATTTTCACTATGTCTCTGAGATATGGGTCTTATGTTCCTACCTCGCTTGGTGTCATCTTTGAATCTCCATCTGCTTCCTGCATTGGGGTGTTGGTATCTTTGTTTCCTCCTTCCATAGGACTTGCGCTACCTCCCTGTTCTCCCTTGTTGCTTGGTGTTTCTATGTTCTCATGAGTTTCTTTTTCACTTGTTTCCTTATCTTTGTTCTTTTCCTTTCCTCCTTCTTTCCCTTGGTTGGGCCTACCTCTTCCTTATGTTATAATCTTAGCTTCTAGGTTGCTTCCTGTTGGGGCCTTGCCTTCTCTTTTATTTCCTCTGCTTTTGTGATTTGGCTTCACAAAACCATCCTCATCCTGTTGTGGCTTGGTGTTTTTCGATTCTTATTTTTTATTGAGAGGGCATTCCATTAGTAGGTGTCCATGTTCATGACATATTTTGCATTGAAATGGGATCTTCTCATAGTCTATGCTTTGTATCCATTCCTCATCCCTAAACTCCAAGCTTATGGCTTCCGGGAGCGCCCTCGAAATGTCCATCTCTATGCAGATCCTTGCGTAGGATGTATATCTTCTTTTTAGAGTAGCTTTTGATTTCTTGACATATTTTCTGAGCTTGTTCCCTATGGCTTTGAAAGTGGATGACAGACAGTAGTCTAGAGGTAAGGAGTAAAGCCTTAGCCAGACTAGGACATTTTTAAAGGTTTCTTTCTCTGGGGAGAAGTTTTCCTTCCATGGTCGTATGTACAGCCCCGCTGAGGCCTGGAAATATGGGCCCCCCTCAAAGACTTTATCCCTATCCTCTAGGTTCATAAAGACTGCTGTGAAGAAACCTTTTGAGCTGCCCAGGTGGAGTTCCACTTATCCACTTGGCTTCCAGTGGTATTTTATCCAGTTGCGAAATGTTTTTTCTATGGGCCACATGCCCATGAACTTGCAGATCAGTGCATGCATCTTCATCTGATCCCGGAAGAGTTGCGTTTGGGGGTATTCCAGTATAACCTTGGGTATCACTGTTGTTTTAGGTTTACATGGGTTGCACCCTTCTACCCCACTGGGGTTGGTCGTTGCTTGTGCATCGTTCTGGGCTTCTTTGGCTTCTTCCCCCACATGATCACTGTTTTCTTGGTTGCCCTCTTCATTCTTTTCTGATCCTGATCTCGAGGTGCCCATCAGAGGTTCTTTGAAACCGACGCCTCGTGGGCCTTTCCCTCTGTCCACCACCACCTGCTTGTAGGAGGGGGTTCCATTCCCTCCCCCTTTGGTAACCATGTTGTCCACTGCAGAGACCGCAATTGTTAAACCCTAGTTTGAATTTTCCTCCAGCGCGTTTCCAGAGCTCCTGTTATTCAGGGTGAACTTGATCAAATGTCAGTGTAGTAAAATTTCATAATTGTGCCTATGGAGACATGATTTTTTACTCTAGTGGTGTAAAATTGACTAAATGTTAGTGGGATGGTGTGTCTATTTATGCATGTTTTTTCTATCATGATTAGTATGCTATGAAATAGACTTATACTCGTCATCACCTTGATCAATATTTAAATATTATAAATGTAATAATTTAAAAAAAAAAAACAAATTAATAAATATAATTAAATAATCAATAATAACCAAATTACTAAAAGTAATAAAATAATTGATAATATTTTGAATTGACAATAATAAAATCAATAATATTAATTAATTAAATAATAATTAATAATTAAATTAATCAAAATAACAAAAGCATTAACAATACAATTTTGATGCTAAAATGGTGTAAATGTAATGCTAATATGATGCAAAATGATTTCAATATGATAAAACAATGCTAAATAGATATTTGCATCACAAAAATGATGTTAAAACGAGCATATTCAAAGCAATATGATGCTTAGGAGACACAAAAGTGATACAAGAGTTCGATATTTCAATGCTGACATGATGCTAAAAATTTAAAACACATCACTAAAACGATGCTAACAAGCCAGATAATAATGTTAATGTGATGCATAATGACCAAAACTAACAAACAAAACCACATTTTTGACTAAAAATAAATGCAAAAACTTATTTTCGCAAACATTTTTGATATCTAAGAGATGAAAAATTGATGCATGGGAGAAGTGCATGTCGAGACCAGCGATTCCAAAATGATGCTTCAAGGAGTGTGCATCAATAACTTTGATGTAAAACATGGTGTGCCCCTTTGCATAGAGTTTTGCGTTGTTAAACTTGTTTTTATTGTTGTAAAATCATGTTGCAATGCAATGTTACATCCCTATATTGTAGTAGTGAAGTGAGCATCCTTATAGGTGTTGTACCGCCACTTTGTTCTTTTATTTCCCTCTTGTAACTAGAAAAAAAAATATTGATTTGAGTTATTTATAGCATCCTCTTGATTGAAAAATTCATGGGAATAATGATGAGAAGTGGTCCATGCCTCTTGTTGATTCACCTCATCCATTTGACTTGTATTTCCAATCATATCCTCTTCATTTTAAGCAACTTTTAGATTTGATTTATTTTGGAATAGCCTTGCACTTTCATAAATTACCACATCACAACTAAGAAATATTGTGTTACTCTTAACATCAACCAATCTATAAGATTGATCTTACATCTAGTGACCATGGGTGTGTTGACAGATTTACAATCTTCCATCCCAAACTTCTTCAACATCTCTTTGATGTATTTGGTGTTGGATTACTAAGAGGGGGGGTGAATCAGTAATAGAGCAATATAATCCTTTTTAACCACAAAATGAAAGTGTTATATCAAAGTACCATTATCATCCAATAGTTGCAGAGTAAATAAACAATGAACAAATGAGCAATCATACACATACACAGTACACTAGTGTTTTTACGTGGAAACCCAAAGCAGGAGAAAACCACAGAATGTTTTTTCTTATATGTATTTAAGAATTACATTCATTGGAAGCACCAACTTCCTTTGTTTTCCAGCTGCAACTAGAAGGAGGCTCCAACCCCCTAGTTTCTCAGGCTACATCATGAGGGAAGCTCCAACTACCCAATTCTTTGGCTACAACCAGAAGGAGGTTACAACCCCCTATGTTCTCTGGCTACAACCGGAAGGTGGCTGAAACCACCTGTCCTTGCCCCGTCCAACCTCCTTAAAATATAAGTAGAATGATGGAACCACTGTCACACTATCACTATGAGATATATTGTTGCAAACCTGTACCAATCAACCTGCACCAAACAACATGTAACAACCTGTACCAAACAACCTATAATCAACCTGTACCATAAACAAGTGCATCAACCATGCACCAACCTATACCATCAACAAGTGCATCAACCATGCACCAAATATGTACCAAATCATGCATCAACTACACATCAACTATGACTCATCAAGATGTACCAACATCATCAACTATACACCTCATGTATGTGCCAACTCATCAACTACTTGTCTCAACCATGTACCCAACATGTACCTCAACCATATACCAAATACATATACCAATATAACCATCAAAAGTTCTCTAGCGATACATCATGCTATCCATAACCAAATACTATAAACCATTACATCAAACCATGTGACATAACCTCACTTTTATGTAGCCTCAAGGATGTATCATTCATAAGCCAATCATATACCAATACCACTAACAAGTGTCTCTCACAATGCACCACAAGATAGCCAATAAATCAAACTAAGTGTGCTAACAATATACTTCAATATATCTTCCTCAAAACCATTCTACAACAAGCCCTAAACTTCCATGAGGGCATTCTGTTGGACACACTGACTACACTGAGGGGGGGGGGGTTGAACAGTGTAGGGATCTTTTCACAAAACTCCTTAGTTAGCAATCACCATTAACTCATTACTTATTGTTGTCATTTATAACCAGTTAAATGTGAGCATATATCATCAACATATATCAGAAATATATCATCAACAAATCATCACCACAAGGAACAAAAAGAACACAAGATGTATGTACAATTTTCTTTTTATTATGGACTACAATCCTTGGGTTATCAACAACAACTGAATAGAGTACAACTCTACAACAGCACCAGCTCTATAATGCAAGACTCAGCTTACACCCTCGGCACCAACTGAGATGAGGCAACAATCCTCAATAGATATCAATCTGTCAATAGGTACGTGACCTGTCGGTAGTGCAGCACGCGTATGTACGCGCCCTACCAGTAATACAACTCATGTATGTATGCGACCAGTCTGTACTACAGCCTGCATATCACTTCTGAACAATTAGGGTTTTATTTTCATCACACACCCAGATCCTCTGCAACCTTCAATCACATCTCTTATGTCTCTCACTATCCAATCTGAACCATAACCAGTCACAACACATCCAAGCTCTCCAACAACTTACTCATGCTTCTCAACCATACAATATGAATGCTACTCAATCATATATAAGAAATCAACATATTATAGCAATCATATCAGCACTGAATCATAAGAGTGATTCTCACTCCATCAACCAACACAAACCACATCACAACAACCATACCAAGAATGCCTTAAGAATTCACCACACAACAAGCAAGAGTATCCATCAAGACAATAATGTAACCATACCAGTTTCTATGGCAGATATGAGCCCATAGAATGCAGATATGGAACCTGCTTCAGTCTTCAAGAACATGGCACCAACTCACACATAAGTCTTCATGTTTTCATCCACTGTACGCGCCCTATCCTCATTCAGCCTGCGTATGTACGTGCCTTGGCTCAATGCAGCCTGCATATACCTCAGAAACTAGGGTTTCTGAACTTCCGACATTTTTTTCATCATGATCACAGACTTGCCAAAACTTTGATGCATCCATGAGATCCTCCATACACTCTCTCTCTCATATTAGATCCTCAATACATGCTCAAGAGATGTCAATTCACAAGAGACCCTTGCCTCTTATTTATACTCTCCAAGTAACTTCCTTAGAATCATCTTCTAGGTCACTTAACCCACTTCTAGGTCACTTAACCCACTTCTAGGTTACTTAACCCAATTTCCTCATTTTAGGGTTAACCACTTTCCATAAATAGAAAGTTTTCCATTACTTTATCATTTAAATAATCCTCCTCGATTTTGTCACCTCACTTTATCATTTAAATAATCTTCTTTGATTTTGTTACTTCTCTTTATTATTTAAATAATAATTTATTCTTTGCGAGCTCTTTGACTTCTTTGACCTTTTGGGGCTTTAAGCCTACATATGAGGGTCCTCCAACTTCGTAAGGCCATAACTCTCAAACCATGAGGAGTTATTCGACATTACACAAACCACCGGAAATGGCATGACAAGCATTATCCATCTAGGATAGTTTCACTGACAAATTCACTAATATCCATCTCATTATTCCACAATCAAGCATGGGTTCTCCAACCATTCTTCTAGGATAACTCAATCGTAAAGCATCCTCTCGTGAGGGTTTTCACCATAAGGGGACCACTTTGGATCTCATCCATTTGTACACCTTATCAACCATGATAAGACAATAATGAGTCATCTTTACATCAATCCAACTATGCATCATATATCACAGAAACCACATCGATCCATCTTCATCGTTGCATCATGTATCAATGACAACTCATTGATCCATCTTCATCTATGCATCATACCAATGACAACTCATTTATCCATCTTCATCTATGCATCATATCATATGACTATGATTTCACTTGACATCTATCCAATCTCATCAAGGACAATACATATTACATTAGTATGTTGAAACAAGACATAGTTCATCTGACATCAATCATCAATCAATCAATCATTTGGCATCAATCAATCATTTGGCATCAATCAATCCCTTGACATCAATCCTTTGACATCAAGGATTTACAAGGAAAACCCTCAACTAGATTCATAAGTTCAACACTACACATATGAAAACCATACCTTTTTCTTTTTGTAGCATTCTGCTGCCGCGATTTTTCTACCGCGGTTTTTCTGCCGCACTTTTTCTGCTACGATTTTTCTGCCACACTTTTCTTGCTGCACTTTTCCTGCCACGATTTTCTTGCCGCACTTTTCCTACCGCACTTTTCTATCGCAGTTTTCCTGCCGCACTTTTCTTGTTGTGATTTTTCTGCCGCACTTTTCTCTATCAATAATACCTGCCCAAATAACCTTTCACAAAATAGATATTCAATAAGTGATTAAATGAGAGACCTTTGCCTCTTATGTATACTTTCATGTAGCTTCCTCAAGGGGTTACCTTCTAACCATCTTAAACCACTTTCCTTATTTTAGGGCTAACGCACTTCTAACCACTTGTCCACTTAGCTTGACCACTTTCCACAATTAGTGAGTTCTCCATTAAATTTATTATTTAAATAATTTCTTTTGCATCTACTTTGACTTATAGTACACTCATCACTTCACTTTATTATTTAAATAATTTCTTCTTTGCAGCCACTTTGACTACTTTGACCTTTTGGGGCTTCTAGATGACTCATGAGGGTTCTTCAACTTCACATGGCCATAACTCTCTAACTGTGAGGATTTATGTGACATTCCACATACCACCGTAAATGGAATGACATGTACTATCCATCTAGAATAGTCTTATCTTCAAATATATTAAAACTCATAACATTATACATCAAACAAACTTGGGTCCATTACCCAAACCTTTGTGCTACTAGACTTTCTTCAAGGGTTGACATCAATGACAACCAACCCAATTAATCAACAATATCGCCCTTTGGCATTGATGGCAACACTCTGATGCAATACTGAAGTCATATAACTCATGCTCTCCCTATGACCATCGCTCCCCTGGAACCATGCCTCTGTGCTCTTTCTCTAAGCCTACATATGATAAATCTCTCCCCATTTGTCATCAATGGAAAAGGTATCTTTCCATCTGGGGTTGTTCCCCCTAACTGAATTGTCCGTGGGGATACTCCCACTTAGTAAACTCTTCCTGAAACTGATCTCCCAACCTAAATTGTCCTATTTATGGTGCTTTCTCATGTAAATCTAAGACATATAAGATAAGCATTCAAAAGCATTCATTTTGGAGTATAAACTACTTCGAGTCTCTGGAGAAGATACTCAAAGGCTTCCCTTGGAAGCGGTTTTGTAAAGATGTCTGCAACTTGTCCTTTTGTGCCCACATATTCAACTCTGATGTTCTTCTCTGCAACCTGATCCTGTAGAAAGTGATACTTGATTGGAATGTACTTCGTCTTGGAGTGCATCATCTGATTCTTTGAGATACTGATGGTGCTTGTATTATCACAATAGATTGGAATGGGCTCATCATACTTAACCTGTATATCTGTCATAATTTGTTTCATCCATAAGACCTATGTACAGCATCATGCTACTACAATATACTCTGCCTCAGTTGTAGATAAAGATACTGATGATTTTTTCTTTCTTAGCCAAGATACTAAACACTCACCCAAATAGAACACTGCTCCACTGGTACTTCATTGGTCATCAATGCAACCTGCCTAATCTGCATCTGTGTAGGCAATAAGTGATAAATCCTTTTCTTTTGGATACCATAATACAAACTCTTTTGTTCCTTTGACATATCTGGAAATCCTCTTCACTGCTAAGACATGTGATTCCTCTAGTGTTGTTTTAAATCATGTCACCTGTCACACTGCTTGCATTACATCTGGTCTGGATGTTGTCACATATAGTAGGCTACCAATCATTGACTTGTATTACCTTTGGTCTGTATACTTTGAATCATCATCTTTGCTCAACTTGCAACTGGTTTGCATAGGAGTGGTAACTGGTTTGAAATCTTCCATTCTGAACCTCTTTACCATTTCTCTGATATACTTAGTTTTAGAAATAAAAATTCCTTGATTGCTTTGACGTATTTGAAGACACAAAAAGAAGGATAGTTCTCCAAGTAATTACATTTCAAATTCATTATGCATATCCTTTGAAAACTTTTGGCTTAACCTTGATGTAGAGGTTGTTGTATGCACTTCCTTTTCTGAACCCTGCATGTTGTAGATATTTATCTAGTCTAGAGTACCATGCTCTAGGAGCCTGTTTTAGACCATACAAGGCCTTCTTCAATTTACACACGTAATCTACATTCTTTGACAACTGAAAACCTTCCGGTTGTTCAATGTAGACTTCCTCTTCAAGTTCCCCGTTCAGAAAATTTGATTTCACATCCATCTGATACACTTTAATATTCTTGGAGCATGCATAAGCTAAGAGCAATCAGATTGCTTCCATTCTGGCAACTGGGGAAAATATCTCTTCAAATTCGATTCCTTCAACCTGTGTGTATCCTTTACATACCAATCTAGCTTTGTTCCTTGTAATATGTCCATCTTCATTCAATTTATTTCTTAATACCCACTTTGTGTCAATCACATCCTTATTCTTTGGTCTTGGAACCAATTCCCAAGTGTCATTTTTCTCTATTTGATCAAATTCTTCATCCATGGTCTTATTCCAAAATTCATCCTTGTTGGCCTCTTCAAAATTGTTTGGTTCAATCGTAGATGAGAGTGCTAGGTGCATTTGTTCTGGCGAACGGATCCTTCTTCTAGTCTCAACTCTTGCATCTTTGTTTTTGATAATCTGATCTGAAGGATGATTCTTTTGTACTCGTTTACTAGGTGTCTTTGGAGGCACTTGTTGAACTTTCTCTTCTACTTCTATATGATCTTCTTCATCTTCCCCTTCTAATTCTTCTTCATCTTCCCCTTCTAATTCTTCTTCATCTTCTGCTTCTTCTTCGTAAAGTTGTTCCATTGATTCATTTTCTTCTTCCTTTAATTCTCATCCACCTGTTTCATCAATTGTTACATTGATGCTTTCCACAACTTTGTTCAACCTCACATTGTAACACTTGTATGTTTTTCTTGTACTTGAGTAACCAACAAGTACTCCTTTGTCCACGCGAGAGACAAAATTTTCCATTCTGCCATCTTCTCTTTTGATGTAGCATTTGCTTCCAAATTCTCTAAAGTGCTTCACATTTGTTGGTCTTCCTTTCCATAGCTCGTAGAGAGTTTTGTCATTGTTGTTTCTGAGCATTGCTCTGTTTTGAATGTGAATTTTTTTATGCACTGCATGTGTCCAAAAAATATATGTCAATTTGGAATCCATTAGCATTGTTCGAGCTATTTCCAGTGTAATTATCATCCATTATGATAATGTTCCTTTGTCTTTGAACCACTCTCTGAACCAATCCATGAATCCATGCTCTTATCCACTGCCATATATCTATCCAAACTTTCTAAGTGTTCTTACGCATCCATCTCTGTCCATATTGTCCAAGACTCTACTGCACAACTGTCCATAATGATGACCCATTTATCACTATACTGTCATGAAGTCTTCACTACTGCAACTGATTAATCTATCAAACTGTACTTCTGCTAACTGACTTCTCTGGATCTGTATACTCAAACTCTACAAGTTGCTCGAAGGATGGTTCTTTGGTCTGTCATAGCTATCGCATAGACTCCCCTTGTATAATATTCATATTACCTGGGAGTCTCTAATTCAGATGGCTCGGAACAATTCCTGCTCTGATGTGTATTCATCATCATCTTCATTAGTAGATTCATCATCTCTCTGAGCTCTAACTTATTTCTTTCTGTCTATGGATTCATATTTCACTACAATGCCTGAAAGTACAATGTCTTGAACATGTTCCTTATTTACATGTCCTTCTTTTCTTTCAGTTATTTTCCAAACCTTTCTATATCTGACATCTTTCCTTTTCTCTGTAGATTTTTCTTCATCTCGTTTTATTGTCAATCTTGTGATCTATGGGACCTGGTCTTTGTTCACCTGTTCTTCGTGTTTTCTTATCCATACTTTCTTATATTTGATATCAATGTTTTCTTTCATGGAAGTATCTATCATGCTTCTACAATCACTAGCTATGTGTACATAGTTATGACATTTGTAACATTCAATGTTACATGGGGCCACATAAGCATTTCTTGCTTGAAGATTTATTTTATAATCCTGGAATATGCAACCTGATGTCCAAAATTAGTACAATAAAAACAATGACCATAAAATAAATTTGCATACCTGGGAGTGAATGGTCTTCTTTGTGGTGTAGTCCTTCTGAATATTCGCCTTGATTGATCATGATCATGATTGAAGCTTCTTTGTGGCTTGAACATAGATGGTCTTCTTGAAGATGTATCTTCAATAGTTTTCTTAGATTATGGTTGACCATGATTCCTTCCTTTGAGTACTTCTGCATAACTCTTTCTATTTTCTTCATTCTTCTTTTCTAACAACCTAGAGTGCTTCTCTTCATTCTCTATAACTAATGTGGATGTTTCTGTCTCTTAAACGTTCTTGTTGAGCTTGACGATTTTACTTCTCAATGTGACAACTTATTTTTCAAGCTTCTCAATCGCTTCTTATTTCTTCATTATCTGAGACTTCATGAATTCTTCTGTTCTTTTCACTTCTTCAAGCTGGATTTTTAATGTGATTATTTCTTCTTCAAGTCCTTTCTCTTCTTGACCAAACTCCGCCTCAAGATGGTTTAGATCATTAATTCTTTCCCTAACATGATCTGTCAATATCTTCTCTTTCATTTATGTTTCTTCCTTCTGTGCTGCTATGTTGGCTTCCAAATATTGTTTTTGATATTTAAGATTTTCTTCGATCTTTCTGGCCTCTTCTAACTGAGTTCTTAAGTTCTTGATGACCTGTTGGGATTCTTCAAAAATGTGATCACTTTCCTTTTGTTTCATCAATTCCTTCTTGAGTGACTTATTTTCTTCTCTTTCTTTTCTTAGTTCATCTAAAGCACTGATCAATTCTTCTTCATAATTGTCTTCCTTTTCAATTATTTTTTCTGTCTCATGGCATTCTATTTTAAGATGTCTGTGTTTTTCACAATTAAAGCAAAACAACATACCTCTGTTGATTATGTACTCTTCATCTTCTGAATCTATTTGAAATGGTGAACATGTTTCTTCTTGATCTGTATCTGCATCTTCTTTGGCATTTTCTGAATCTGTGATGGGTGAAGAATATATATCATGTAACTTATCTCAAAGTTCTTTGGCTTATGAACATTTACCAACCTTTTCTCTTACCGGATAAGGTAATCCTTTCCAGATGAAATCCATTGCTATTTTGTTATTCTTCTTCAATTCCTTTTTTGTTGTAGTCTTTTCCTTTTTTGAACTATCATATTCTGTAACGACTGATAGCCAAATATAATACCCTTTTGCCTGTAAAAATACTTTCGTCCTTCCACTCCACATCTCATACTGTAAACCATTTTGACCATTGAACAGTGGTACTCCATTCTCAGAATAATCCATGATCTCCTTCCAGTGGTTAGACTGTTTCTTGAAGGAACATGCTCTGATACCAATTGTTGGATTACTGAGAGGGGGGCGTGAATCAGTAATAGAGGAATATAATCATTTTTAACCACAAAATGCAAGTGTTATACCAATGTAGCATTATCATCCAATAGTTGCAGAGTAAATAAACAATGAACAAATGAGCAATAATACACATACATAGTACACCAGTGTTTTTACGTGGAAACCCAAAGCGGGAGAAAACCACATAATGTTTTTTCTTATATGTCTTTAAGAATTACATTCATTGGAAGAACCAACTTCCTTTGTTTTCCAACTGCAACTGGAAGGAGGATCCAACCCCCTAGTTTCTCAGGCTACAAATTGAGATAATCTCCAACTCCCCAATTCTCTGGCTACAACCAAAAGGAGGCTACAACCCCCTATGTTCTCCGGCTACAACCGTAAGGTTGCTACAACCACCTGTCCTTTCCTCGTCCAGCCACCCTGAAATATAAGTAGAATGATGGAACCACTGTCACACTATCATTGTGAGATGTATTGTTGTAAACATGTACCAATCAACCTGTACCAAACAACTTGTAACAACCTATAATCAACATGTACCATAAACAAGTGCATCAACCATGCACCAACCTATACCTCAACCTATACCATCAATGAGTACATCAACCATGCACCAAATATGTACCAATCATGCATCAACTACACATCAACTATGACTCATCAAGATGTACCAACATCATCAACTATACACTTCATGTATGTGCCAACTCATCAACTACTTGTCTCAACCATGTACCCAACATGTACCTCAACCATATGCCAAATACCATAAACCCTTACATCAAACCATGTGCCATAACCTCACTTTTATGTAGCCTCAAGGATGTATCATTCGTAAGCCAATCATATACCAATACCACTAACAAGTGTCTCTCACAATACACCACAAGATATGCCAATAAATCAAACTAAGTTCACTAACGATATACTTCAATAGATCTGCCTCAAAACCATTCTACAAAAAGCCCTAAACTTCCAAGAGGGCATCCAACAGATTTACAAGGAAAACCATCAACTACATTCATAAGTTCAACACTACACATATGAAAACCATACCTTTTTATTCTTGTAGCATTCTGTTGTCGTGGTTTTTTTGTTGCACTTTTTCTGACATGGTTTTTCTACTGCACTTTTCGTGCCACGATTTTCCTGCTGCACTTTTTTTGTCACACCTTTCCTACCACGATTTTCCTGCCGCACTTTTTCTGTCGCACAATTTTCTTGCTGCACCTTTTCTGTCGCAATTTTCTTACTACAGTTTTTTTGCCACACTTTTCTTGCCGCAATTTTTCGGCCACACTTTTCTTGCTGCACTTTTTTTGCCACACTTTTCTCTATGAATATTACTTGCCCAAATAATCTTTCAAAAAATAGATATTCAATGATATTCAATAGGTGATTAAATGAGAGACCTTTGTGTCTTATTTATACTTTCATGTAGCTTCCTCAAGGGGTTACCTTCTAACCATCTTAACCCACTTTCCTTATTTTAGGGCTAACCCACTTCTAACCACTTGTCCACTTAACTTGACCACTTTCTACAATTAGTAGGTTCTCCATTAACTTTATTATTTAAATAATTTCTTTTGCATCTACTTTGACTTATGGTACACTCATCACTTCACTTTATTATTTAAATAATTTCTTCTTTGCAACCACTTTGACTACTTTGACCTTTTGGGCTTCTAGATGACTCATGAGGGTTCTTCAACTCACATGGCCATAACTCTCTAACCGTGAGGAGTTATGTGACGTTCCACATACCACCGGAAATGGCATGACATGTACTATCCATCTAGAATAGTCTTATCTTCAAATATATTAAAACTCATAACATTATACATCAAACAAACTTGGTTCCATTACCCAAACCTTTGTGCTACCGGAATTCACTATCGGACTTTCTTCAAGGGTTGACATCAATGAAAACCAACCCAATTAATCAACATTTGGTTTGAGAAATGAATATACCTTTGTTGGTTTGAGTAATCTGCACTCCCAAAAAGAATGACAATTCTCCAAGCATGGACATCTCAAATTCCTTTTGCATTTCTTATGCAAACTTTTGGATCATTTCATCATCATTACTTCCAAAGATGATATCATCCACATACACTACAATGATCAACAGTTTTGCATTATCTATTTTGATGTAGAGATTGTTGTCTATTGTTCCCTTTTTGAAACCTTGTTGCTACAGGTACTTGTCAAGTCTTGAATACCATGCTCTGGGAGCTTTCTTTAAGCCATATAATGCTTTCTTCAATTTGCAAACATAATCTTCATTTTCTAACAATAGGAACCCTTCAGGTTGTTCTATGTACACTTTTTCCTCTATATCTCCATTCAAGAATGTTGACTTGACGTCCATTTGATATATTTTGAAGTTCTTAAAGCTTGCTAATACCAAAAACATCTTAATGGATTGTAATCTTGCAACATGTGCAAATGTTTCTTCAAAATCAATGCCTTCTACTTGAGCATACCCTTTACAAACTAGTCTTACATTATTTTTTACTACTTTTCCATCTTCATTCAACTTCTTCTTGAATACCCATTTAGTCTCGATCACATTTTTATCCTTGGGTCTTGAAACAAGCTCCCAAGTCTCATTTTTCTCAATTTGATTTAACTCTTCTTCCATATCATTCACCCAATGATGATCATTATGAGATTCTATAAAGCATTTAGGTTCTACTTGAGACAATAGGGAAARATTTATCTGCTCATAGTTGTTTTCCAATTTCCTCCTTATCTAAGTTCTAGCATTTTTTTCACCAAGAATCGGGTTTTCTGGGAAATTATTTTGTATAAACCTTGATGTTGTTTGTGTATCTTGGTGTTCTGCTTCTTCTTTCCTTTCTTCTTCATTTTTTTGTTCTTGTTCCTCCTTTTCTTCTTCATTTACTTGTTATTATTCCTCCTGCTCTTCTTCATTTTCTTGTTCTTCTTCTTCATGTTCATCTTCTTCTTATTTAGTGTACTTGATTTCTTCATATATTTTGACATTAATACTTTCAACAATCTTCTATAGCCTTTGTTTGTAACACTTATAGGCTTTGCTTCTTGATGAGTATCCAAGAAAGGTTCCTTCATCTTATCTGGAGTCAAATTTTCCTAAGTCCTCATCATCTCATTTGATGTAACACTTGCTCCCAAAAATTCTGAAGTGTTTGACATATGTTGGTCACCCTTTGCATAGTTCATAGGGTGTCTTGTCACTGTCGATTCTAGTTTTTCCTCTATTTAGGATATAGACGGATTTATAAACTACTTCTCTCCAAAAACTGTCTAATATACCTACTTCATTTATCATAGTTCTAGCAATTTCTCAACAACCCCATTTTGTTGAGGAGTTCTTGTTGTTGCATATTGTCTTTTTATTCCATATGCTTCATAGAATTCCACAAACTCATTAGGTCTGAATTCACCTCCATTGTCTGACCTTAAACATTTGATTTTCATCTTTGTCTCATTCTCAACTAGAGCTTTGAATGCCTTGAATTTGTCAAATGCTTCAAATTTGTTTTTTAGGAAAGCAACCCAAGTCATTCTTGTATAGTCATCAATGAGTAACATGAAGTACCTTTCTCCCTACAAGCTTTTAGTCCTTGATGGTCCACAAAGATATGTATGTACAAGTTCCAAAGGCTTGGAAGTTGCATATTCCTTTGTTTTGAAGTTCGCCCTTGATTGTTTTCCATGTTGACGCTGCTTAAAAATAGTGCTTTAGGGTTTTATTATTTTTGGCATGTCTCTTACTGTTTTTTTGGTACTGAATTTTACCAGATTGTCAAAGTTCATATGGCCCATTCTTTTGTGCCACAACCAAATTTCATATGTCTATCCTATACAACACTTTTCTCCATTGATTTCATTAAGAACATATACATTATTTGGAGTTATAATTCCTTTTGATATCATCTTACCTAAGTCTTCTTTTCTGATCTCACATTCTCAAGAGTTAAATATGAGATTGTGTCCCTGATCACACATTTGGATTACACTGAGAAGATTATGTTTTAGATATTCAATACACAAAACCTTTTCTATATTATCTCTTTCGTTGTCAAGGATGAGGGTGCCTTTTCCAACTATCTTCAATCTGTCATTGTCTCCAAAGGTAACATTGCCCTCATTTTTCTTCAAGGTGATGAAATGTGTTCTATCTCATGTCATATGACTAGATCATCCATTGTTTATAACCCACTTATCCTTATTTTTCTGAGCACGAAGAGCTTCTTGAACAAACAGGGAGTTTTCTTTCTTTTGTTCCCAACTTCTTTTCATTATAGGTGAAGCTTGCTTGAGATTACTTCTACAGTACTTTGTTATATGTCTAAAGTTATTGTAATTATAACATATGAGGTTGTAATTCATCAAGGGAGAAAATGAATTTTAGTTTCTCCTTGAGAATCCCTGTGTATCCTGGTAGTTATTCCTCATGTAATCTCTTCTTATATGTATTCTACAGTTTATTTCTTTGTGACCAAATTCATTACAGGAATAACAATAGCCATAGAAAATGTTTTGATAGCTAGTTGTGTGATTCCATCTTGATAGGATAGTTTTCCAGATTTTGTCCTTGTGAGTAAAATTTGTCTCTTGTGGATCATATTGTTCTTCCTTCTTGTGGTCTTCAACTTTGATTGGACTTCTAAGAGTGTCGGCATAGTTCTTGGTGCTTTCTTCTTTGAAGAAGATGATGTTTCTTCATTGACGGCTTCCTTCCTGTTATTGTAGCCAAGAGTTGTTCTTTCAGATGGTGCTCTTTGATGATTTAGGATTTCATCTAAAGCTATAGCGTTTCTTGCTGATTTCTCCAACTTCTTTCTCAGGTGGGCTATTTCAGATTCAAAAGTGTTGTGGATATCTTATTTTTCTTTCAATTGAGCCTTTAGAACTTCTTCAATCTTATTTTCTTTTCTTTCAGTTGAGCCTTTAGAACTTCTTCAATCTTATTTGCTTCTTCTACTTGAAACTTTAAGGTAGTTATTGTGTTCTCTATTTCCTTATCATCATATTCCTTCTCTTTATACTTTTGTAGTTCCCGCTTTTGCTTTCTATTTTAAGTCTATAATTTTATTTTAGGGCACTAATGAGTTCTGCTTCAAGATTTACTTCTTCATCTTTAACATAATTTTTTTCTTCTATTGAGTCTATATGTTCATCCATTTTTGTTTCCAAACCCATAAAGAGAATCTCATCTACTTCGTTGTCACTATCATCTGGTGAGTAGTTGTCTTCATTGGTATATAGATTCTTCTTTGTTTATAATGATTTTTCTTCTTTTCAATCTTCCTTTTGTTGGTTTTCTTGAAATTAAATTCTTCTTTCACATTGGTATTTGCATAAGGACATTTATGAGCAAAGTGTCCTATTTTTCCACAATTAAAACATTTGAAAGGCAGCTTACCTTTGTATCTATTTTTCATCTTTTTGACAAATTTGTATGCTTCCTCACCCAGCTCATTGTCTAATCAATCACTTATCTTGCACCATGTCTTCTTTGATGCCTTAAAGGTTGCTTCTGTTGGAAATACTAATACAACTGAGAGGGGGGGGTGAATCAGTTGTATATAAGCTTAA
>JASDQU010099819.1:328319-373449 GCA_032191745.1 Picea mariana
GTTGTTGCCATCAAAGACAACAATCATCAACACGCATTCGTTGCTTGTTCAATATTTGCCAACAGCTTCCTTCCTCGATGTTATTGGTGGGTTATCCTATTCTATTATCATTTCAAATGTAGTTAGGGTTCCATGGAACTCATCCACCGCTAGATTATCTAGATCCTTCATTTCTTCAATAACTGATATCTTGGGATTAAATCTTGAGGGAAGTGATCTAAGCACCTTATGTACAATATTGGTTTCTTCAACATCTTCTCCTAATCCTTTGATGGATTTGACAACCTCATCCACACGAAGAAGATAGGCTGCAATGTTCTCTTCTCCATTCATCTTGAGAGTCTCAAATTGTCCTTTATAGACTTATATCTTTGCTCTTTAACCTTATCATCTCCTTCATAAATATTTTGTAGTTTGTCCCACATTTCTTTAACCGAAGCATAGTACATGACTTTGGTATATATTGATTTTGGTAATCCGCAAAGAATAACATTCCTAGCCCTGGAATTATTGTTACTAAGCCTAATTTTAGTCGTATCAGTTTGAGGAGTGTCTAGAGATTTGTAACCATTTACTACTAAATCCCACACATCATATCCAAGTGCATTAAAAATGCTTGCATTCTTATTTTCCATAAAACATATTCTGATCCATCAAATCTTGGGGCTTTGTTTGTGGAGAACCCTTCATGTCCCTCCATTATGAGGATTCCCTTCCAGCGATTAGGATTTTCCTGAAGGAACCTGCTCTGATACCAATTGTTGGAATTACATAATAATCATTAATTTATTTTACCATGGTTTCTTTTTAATCAAAATATGTTATTTACCAACAGTTAATCATGCAAAATTCACCATACATAGGGATTTAACATAGAAATCCAAATGGGAGAAACACAAAAAACTTTCTTTATAAAATTTGTAAGCACCAACTTACAACATACACCAATCTGCAATAATATTTACTAGCACCAACCTACAAGGGACACAAATCTGCTTGTTGAGCACCAACTCAGCCTGTTATCCCCATTTTATGGAATAACAAAGGAGATCATGTCTCAAGGGCCTCAGGTTACAGATATAGAGTGTTGAGACACTACATGACCAACAGTGTCCACTTCCACATACAGAAGCCCATTGTGTCACCACATTTGATCCATTTTCATCTCATCCACCACACCAGCTAGATTCTAGAAGGAAGAAAGGTCTTGCTCCATGTGATACAAGTCATGTATTGTGGAAGGTAATCACCCTAATATTTAAGGCATTTAAGCATGTTGTATTTTAGCTACTTTTGATTATAAAGTGTAGCTACTTTTGATTATAAAGTGCATGCTTGGACATTATGCTTTTGACCCTGTTTCACCTTGGTGAGTGTCATAGATTTCCTAGTAAGTGACCAACCTTTGGGGAAGGTTTATGACTGGGGGTCCCTTGAGGGGTTGTTGTACCTTTCTCAACCATACTTACCACCTTCCGCTCATTACACTCCCATCATATTGTCCTTTTCTAGGCCCTTTGACTTTAGTGACCCAAGAAGGGCATGTACCTCATTTCATGGGAAGAAGGGGTTGAAGGCCTAGAGGGATTGTTTTTGGCTAACGAGATAAAATCTTATGTATAAAATTTCCATATGCCTTGCCCAAGGATCCCCTAAGAAAGCAATGAAATGCTTCTCTGTAAGAAAAGGGGGACCTACAAAATAAATGATTATGAATTCTTAAGGGGTTAGTTGGAGGATAGGAGGTATCATCATGATTTGGCCTATCATGATCATGGGTATTTAGTGGTATGACATTACCATCATCTGGTCACCAAGCCAAGGTAGTGGCTCTCAATTACACAACTAAGAGAAAGGGGGTCTTATCATGAGCCAACCTTCTCATTTCCGCAAGGTATTTGTGAGTGACATTGTCATTATCCGGACACCACGCCAAGACAGTGGCCTTCAAATCATTCCTTAAAACATGAAAGAAACAAAGAATGGAAATAATATGGGCTTGGAAAACGTGCATTGCAAACGAAGGTGCCACACACCCTCTACAAAGGCACCCATAAATGAGATAATACGAGCCCTTGTATGTCATGAAACTCAACGATGTATGAAGTTTAAACCCCTTCCACCTCATCATCCATTACATGACCTTGAAATGCCATCCTTGGGAGCATCCCCTACTTGAGGGCTTTGGTATACTCAATAGAACTCCTATGACACCCCTCCCATACTTAAACCTGGTCAATTGTATAGGGTTTTAAGCATTTGTTCAATTTGATGAGGTAGTTTTGATGCACATGTTTATATGACTTGCTTATTAGATGTGGTTTACACTTGTCATGATATCTTTGAATTGATATATTTGGAGGGTGTACCCTTTTGTTTTGCAAGACCTTGTTGGTGGACATTTTTGGAGGAGCAAGCCTAGCTTAGGCTCCCATGGGGCTTGAATCCCACAGGTTGGATGCCAAGGGCCCACATGACAGTTCACTATGACTTGCCTTTGGAATCCTAGAATACTTCATGGATGACATGACCTAGCCCTCACATGCCAAACGTTTTTCCTAGGAGAAGTAAAATGTCACTTATGGAGGCTTGATGTCACCTAGGGAGCTAGGGTTTGGTGGTGAAGGTGTTGTTCGATGACATGTTGCACGTTTTGAAGGAAGGAAGCTTGAAGACCATCAAGAGAGGACGTGGATGAGTGACAAGTGGCCTTTGGAGGCCTAGCCATGCATCTACTACCCCAACGACTTCTCAAAGTGCCAAAACGTCCCCTAAAGGGGTGACGTCACCTTATTCTAGGGTTTCTTTTGTGTAAAAATGAATTTTAAGATGAATTGTTTAATATTATTTTGTTGCAAGGGGTAAGATAAGGGTTGTGGATCCCTTATATTATTTTTTTCACTTGCTAAGTGGAAAAACTATGTGATAGACATTTTGAATAAATTGAGATCGTGAAATCTCATTTGAAATCATAACTCTCCCATTTGGAGAGGCCTTGGACTGGAATTTTCGCTATCTTTGGCTATTTGTTTCTTGTGCTTTTGTGTGGCTATATTTATTGGTTATTGGTTGGTGGAAGTATGTGTTAGCCTTGGAAGGATTTTCTCTTGCTATTATGGTGGTTTATCTTAGCATCTTTTCCTTGAATTGGTAAGAAAATATGTTTGTGCTATCATTTGTATTTCAACTCAAGGTTATCTTGCTAGAGATAGGTTGGAAGTATAAGGGAACAGGCCCCCACCTTAGCCTCAATCATAATTTTGATTAAGTATTGTTGATTTAGCAAGGGTTTACTAAGAGAAGTATAAGGGCATTCACCCTCTCAATCCCCCAAGGTCACTAGGATCGCCTCCCTAGAGTGACCTAGTCACCCTTGAAGTGTGAGGCCTATATTGAGATGACATTGGGTATGTTTTCTCTTAGTTGTCTCTACTTGGTGATTGGGTTGGGATTTTCCAAATCTACAAATTGTGTGATAACATTTTGGCATCGTTGTCAGGGAGGATTTTGAATTTTCTTTTGAACCCTAACGACACTTTGGAAAGCTATCCCAAAGCCTCTTCCCTAGCTTGTGTGGCGACTCCACCCAAGGGACATTCCCTTTCCACCCTTGATGAGCTCTTCTTGAAGTTCATATGGCGACTCCACCTTCCAAGAACCCACCTTATTCCTTTCCACCCTTTGATGATCCTTGAGCTCATCTGGTGACTCCATTGAGGTATTACCCTAAGTAATGGAACCATGGCCTCGCAAGAATTAACATGGGCATTCCATAAGGTTTATCCATCCTTTGATGTTCAGGATATTCTAGATGTCCAAATCATTTCTCCTTGGAGTGGAGGGCAAGTTGCCCTAAATTTAATGGTGATCCATCTCTAGCAATCACCCATGTCGTCAATTATATGAAGTATGCTTCCAGCCTAGATGTGATACATGAGGACGTGCTAATGAAAATTTGTGTATCTTCACTGAAATCGAGTCAAAGGAATTTGCTTGCACATTCATGTAATCTAAAGAGCATCCCTTATTCTGCCAAGCTCATTGAAGAATTTCCCAAGCACTATCAACCAACTACCCAAAATTTGCAAAATACTTTCCAAGAGCTCAAAGACATACTTTGCAGAGAAGTTTTTCTTGTAGATGAGGATGAAGAAGATCCAGATGAGACATATGATGAAGATGAAGTATATTCCCTTCCACTTGATGAGGACATCCATACCTCTGCTTCTCTTGCACATCAAGAAGAGAAGATGATGAGTTATAATCCTTTTGAAAAAATTGATGATGCTTTCTTCCATGACTTTGGAAATGAAGAAAACTACCAAAATGATATCGATGAAGTTTCTCTTACAAAAGGCCTGAACGAGACATTGTTATCTGATTTCCCTTTTGAAGAAAACGAAGTTCTACAGTCTTGTGAAGAAGTAATCAATTCCTATGATGTTGACGAATTCGTGGAACGACCCTCGGATATAGTTGACGACCACATTGATTATTTATGATGTTGAGGGTAGCTCTCATGAAGAGGGGGTTGAAGTGTCATCTTCAAAGAATTTCTCTTCATGCATGTATGATTAAGATGTTTGGCAGCCTAGTGATGATATGGTTACAAATTTGTTTTGCCCCTTCAAGGATGAATTATTGCAACATACTCAGGTTGATCTTCAGTCATCCCTTGATATGTACCCTTTTGGGGATACATATTTGTTCTATGAGGATTTTAAGTCGTTTTACTCAAATTTTGATGGACACCAGGTCATGGACAACCTAGGGCACTCTGAGGTCCAAACTACCAAATGAAATTACTTTCATATTGAGACTTTTGATGGGGATTTCCAAATAAAGAAGCGATGTTTCGTAAATTCGAGGGAGGAGTTTTTCTCTAGACATGAGGTTGTGCCTTACCCCATTTTCCCTTGTTTGGGAAATCAACAGGTTTTATAGGGATCTCTTATCCTCTCTAAGACTTCAGGTAGAAATGATTTTCTAAGTGAAGATGAAGACGAAACATTGTCTACATATGGTATCCCTCTTCAGAGATGGATTGATTAGGATTGTGGCTACACTTTCAGGAAGGATGATCAGACTGATGATTTCTCTTTCCAGCAGGACTTCCTCCTTCCCACCCATCTCCATGAGTTTTATTTCGCTATTGATTATATATCTATTTATTCTCATGATCATTTTGTGCTTGAATTATCTTTTTTGTTTCGCATAATCAAGCACGGGGGGAGATACTTTGACAAGATGATCAATTGGTTGGTTGTATGACTTCACCTGACATCATCTATCGCTTGATCTTCAGGGCCCCAAGGCCCCAGGTAAGTAGGTAAGTCATTTTGATTTCTTGAATTTACATATTGATTGCTCATATTAGTTTAGATGCATTTCACTTTTCATTTTTCTCTACTTGCATATTGATTTCATGCTTAGTTTATAGATTTTTGAAAAAAAATGCTAAATTTTTCTTTTCAAGGTTAGTTTTCATTTTTGGTTTTGATGTATATGGACGAAGGGTGATAGAACTGTTAGAATGTTCTCGTTTTACCATAGACAATATCACTATTGTCACCCAACCATAGGCCGAAGCCACCCTCCAAGCACCTTGACCTCGACAGAGAGAAGAATCCTGGTAGCAATATAATAGCCAAGCAAGGATAATGCACCAAGCAAGAAGTAACCAAAGCTGATCAGAGAGTCCAACCCAAAAGATAGAAGCAATAGGCTTCAGAACTGGTAGCAACACCTTCTGCAGAACTTGCACACAAGACTTCCAGACTACAGTGCGCACAAGTGCCTTTCTGCAATTATGAGAAGTGTGTGTCCACGATTGGCACCCTGTATTTATACTAAACCTAGCAGACTGCCTGGGCTAACTTCTCATTCTGGGTACTAATTAATTCATATTAATTATCTCTCTCAACCGACATCTCTTCTAGGGTTACGTTCACTTCTTTTCTTTCTTCTGGAATATTCTAATCTCGTCAAAGGTCACAATGGAGGTTGATACCTCTTGAAGCTACCATAATATCAACACTCCCGCCTAGCTAGGGAGGTATAACCGATAATGGTCTTGAGAACAAACAAACCATTCAACTGGTAACATCACAAGCACCGCCATTATTATCCAATTGGATAATCTCCATGACAACTAGTACAATGTCAACTAATAGAACACAATTAAGTTTATCCATAGTAGTACACAACTACTCAAACCGTGACACATAGTCACAAATAGTGGAACATATCCACCACAGTAGCATATCTCTACTGTTTGGAGACATGTAGTCTCCATAACAATCATTTAATATCAACCTGCATAGAAAATATTATTATGATATAAATTGAATCATCTGGCCCATTCTTTCACTCACGTCTGTGAGATCTGAAAGAGCATCTGCCCTCAGAGTAGAACATCAATGATGGGCTATCTGGACTATTCTTCTCAAGCAAGGAAGAATAATTGTCCTGATTTATGAGCCTGGACCATTTCCCACCCTGGGCCATTCCTCTGAATTTAAAAAATGGACAACCTAGAGAGAATGAGTCTGCCCTAGGGAATGTTTGTCCCTGATTGCTGAACCTGGAACATTCCCCACCCTAGGCCATTCTTCCAACACTAAACAAAGTGCAACCTGGGGAGAATGAATCTTCCCTAAGGAATGACTGTCCGGACCATTTCCTAAGGAAATGATTGTCCTGCACCAACCTCCAAAATGGACCATTCTTCGAAACTGCTCACAACTGTGAGCTTCGAAAGAATGATTGTCCGACGAGACGGGCCAGTCTTATTGAGTAACCCTCAAGAAGATAGACTGCCCTAGACCATTCCCCATGTTAACCACAATGGGAAATCACCGTCTATGGTACATCAGTAATCCATCGAACCATTTTCATTACGAAAATGATCGTTTGATCTAGACCATTTTCCGAACTGGAAAATGTCTGTCCGTCAGAAATCTCAACCCACTTTCCGAACTGGAAAGGAACTGCCCAAGCTGGACCATTTTTCAAACTTGAAAATGACTGTCCTCAATTCAATAATATGTCAATTCTCCCTCCCAACCTGGAGATTCATTTCTTCCCTTTCAACTAAGGGAGTTATTTCCATGATCCCCAATTTGTCTCGGAAATATGCAAAATTTATTCTGGACAGAGGCTTTGTCAGAATATTTGTTGTCTGCTCAGCTGTGGGGATATAATGGAGCTTTACTTCTCCTTCCTAGAATTTATCTCAAATAAAGTAGTATTTGATCTCAATATGCTTCGATCGTTCATGAAACACTAGGTGTTCTGATAGCCTTATACAACTCTGATTGTCACAATGTATTATGGATGAATCTAGAACCTGATCAAATAAATCAGAGATTATCTTTCTCAGCCATATTGCTTCTATGCATGCCTCACATGCTGTGATATATTCTGCTTCTGCTGTGTTGAGTGCGACAGACTTTTGTTTCCTATTTCCCCAAGATATCATAGCGGAGCTCAAGCTGAAACACATCCCTGAAGTACTTTTTCTGTCTTCTGCACTTCCTGCCCAATCTGAGACTGTGAATCCATGAAGTTGTATATCACTGGATGCGGTATATCTTAAACCATAGTTTAGTGTTCCACAAATATATCTTAGAACATGCTTTGCAGTTGTACAATGCTCATGTCTAGGTTCCACCTGGAATTGACTTAGTGTGTTCACGACAAAGCAAATGTTTGGTCGAGTATTTACCAAATACATCAATGACCCAATCAATTGTCGATATAGTGATGGATCTACTGGAACAGAATCTGAATCTCTTAATTTTTCTTATATCTGTAGTCATAGGAGTGTCCATGGATTTGCAATCCATCATTCCAAACTTCTGAAGAATCTTTATTGCATATTTTCTCTGTCCAAGGAGTACTTCACCACACTTCTGCCATACTTCTAGTCCCAAGTAATAATGCATGAGACCAAGATCTTTCATATAAAACAGAGAAGCTAGTTCCTTTTTTGCACTAGATGATGAGAGACTCTTCACCTGTGAGGAATAGATCGTCAACATATAGTAGTAAAATCACAAGTGCATTGTTCACGACTTTGTAGTAAAGATTTGGGTTTGCATGACTTTTGGAGAAACCGAGTCTCGTTAGATAGATGTCGATTCTGGCATACCAAGCTCTTGGAGCTTGCTTGAGTCCATATAAAGCTTTCTTTAGTCTGCAAACATGAGTGTCTCTGGAATGTACTTCAAACCCTTGAGGTTGTTTAATATATACTTCTTCTTCGATTGCTCCATTGAGGAAAGTTGTTTTTACATCCATCTGATGTAAACTCCATCCCATGGAAGCGACAAGAGATGTGGTAGCTCTAATGGAAGTATATCTAGAAACTGGAGCAAATGTTTCCTCATAGTATTCTCCCTCCTTCTGGGACAACCCTCTAGCTACGAACCTTGCTTTATATTTATCCACGCTTCCGTCTACTGCATGTTTGATCTTATATAATGATTTTGAAGTTACTACTGATTTTTCTTTAGGTCTAGGCACAATTTCCCATACATTATTTTTCATGATGGATTGGTGTTCTTCCATCATAGCTTCTTTCCATTGTTGCTTCTGAACTACCTCTTCAAACGTGGTGGGTTCTTCATCTAGAAGCTTTGTCATACATGTTGCATAGCTTGAGAATTTTTTTGGGCTTCTTACTTTTTCTGAAAGTCCCATATGGGGCGTTGAGTCTTTCTGCTTCTTGTAGGGTAGCTTCAAGCCAAGCTGGTCATTTCTTGGTCTTAGGTATGGTGTCTGAATCAATGGTCTCACATGGTTGCATCAGATGATAAAGTTGTTCCTTTTCGTCATTCTGGTTTTCTGTGTTTTCTTCAATAGGATCTTCATACTCTTCTTTTTCTATAGTTTCTTCTATGGATTTCTTGAAAGCCATACTTTCATTGAAAGTCATGTCTCTACTGACTTCAATCTTATGTTGTTCTGGGATATAGATTCTATAAGCCTTGTATGATTCGCTATATCCCACAAATATCCCCTTCTTTCCCAAGGGTTCTAATTTATTCCTTTTGTCCTTGGGAATGTGAGAGTAAACATGACATCCAAAGATTCTTAGGTTTTCCACATTAGGTTTATTACCTGAGAAGGCTTCTTCTGGAGTCATATCCTTCAATATGCTGTGAGGACTTATGTTCTCAACATATATTTCTATCATGGTTGCTTCTCCCCATAAGAACATGGATAAACCTTGATCCTTTAGTAGTCCCTTTACAGTTTCTTCAATAGATATGTTCTTCCTTGTTGCTACATCATTTTGTTGAGGATTATGAGGAACAATCAGCTCCCTCCTAATCCCTGGTGATTTGCAGACTGCAACGAATTCCTTTGATGTGTATTCTCCTCCATTATCTATTCTTAAGGTCTTGATTTTCTTGTTCGTGAGGTTCTCTATCTCTACTTTGAATTCTTGAAACTTGTTGAATACTTCGCCCTTTGTCTTCAGAAGATATAACCAAGTCTTTCTTGAGTAATCATCTATGAAGATTACGTAGTAAAGATAACCTCCTAGAGATTTGACTGGCATCGAACCGCAAACATCTGACTGTATTAGATCTAGAATCTCCTTAAATCTATTGTTGCTGCTTGGGAATGGTTTCTTGATATTCTTTCCAAGAGCACATCCTTTGCAAATTCCTTCATGTGTAGACTGCAATTCTGGTATTCCTTCAACCATCTTTTTGAGAAACGGTAATGCTTGATAGTAAATATGAGTGTACCTTCTGTGCCAAAGTTCATTGAGATTGACTTCATCATGTACAAGAGCTTCTTCATTTTGTTCTAGTAGTCTATATATATTTCCTTCACGGGTTCCAATAACCCTGGCATTCTCTATGCTGGAGTCTTTATGCCAAGATAACACTTTTCCATGTATGAAAGCTATTATGTTTCCTTTATCTTCTAGGCAAGATATGGATACAAGATTCTTTTCTAAACCAGGTACATATAAGACATTGCTCAAATGAACATTGTTACTTGTTTTCAACTTTACGGAGGCTTGTCCAAATCCTTCGACTGGGTAAGTGCTTTTGTCTCCAAGCTCTACCTTGTACGATGTCTTCTTCTCATTTAGATTTGAGAGTATGGCTTGATCTCCTGTTATATGCCTAGAAGCTCCACTATCAATTATCCACATGTCATTTTCAATCGTTCTTGTGAGTGCTGAGTAGTGTAGATGACTAGTCTTTTCACTCATGTCTTCGATTGACTGGTGACTAGTCATGCCTTGATCCAAAACTTCAACTTTGACATTTTTGCCTTCTGAGAGTTCCAAGAGATGCGTTGGACTAAGGCGCACTTGAATATCTTCTTCTTGAACGAGATGTTCCTTCACAAGGTGATGGATCGAGGTTTTAGGGCTTCTGCAACTGCTCCTGCTAGTAACCCTAGCAGCAGTGTCTTGGAAGCTGCTCCTGCTAGTAACCCTAGCGGTAGTTCTTCAGCGAGCTTAGTATCATAATGGCTATGCGTCCTTCCAGCGGTTAGGCTAAATGAAGGAGGTGTGGGCCCATAACCTATTAGAATGTGCTTGTTTTACCATAGACAATATCACTATTGTCACCCAACCATAGACCGAAGCTACCCTCCGAACACCTTGACCTTGACAGAGAGAAGAATCCTGGTAGCAATATAATAGCCAAGCAAGGCTAATGCACCAAGAAAGAAGTAACCAAAGTTGATCAGAGAGTCCAACCCAAAAGATAGAAGCAATAGGCTTCACAACTGGCGGCAACACCTTCTCTAGAACTTGCGCACAAGACTGCCATACTGCAGTGCGCACAAGTGCCTTTCTACAATTTTGAGAAGTGTGTGTCAAATGAAGATTGGCACCTTGTATTTATACTAAACGTGGCATACTGCCTAGGCCGACTTCTCATTCTGGGTACTAATTAATTCATATTAATTATCTCTCTCAGCCGACATCTCTTCTAGGGTTACGTTCACTTCTTCTCTTTCTTCCAGAATATTCTAATCTCGTCAAAGGTCACAATGGAGGTTGATACCTCCCAAAGCTACCATAATATCAACAAGAACCACCCTATATTTAATGGTTTGTGTTTCAATGTAGGAACATGTCTACCAGGAGATGTTGTGGTTCACATGCACTCTACGACGAGCACATGTCCCCAAGTAGGAGCCAAATGTTATCCCCATTTTGTGGGATAACTAAGGAGATCATGTCTCGAGGCCCTCAAGATGCAGATATGGAGTGCCAAGAGACTACATGACTAGTAGTGTCCACTTGCACATACAAAATCCAACTTCGCCACCACATTTGATCCATTGTCAGCACATCCACCACACTAGCTAGCTTCTGGAAGGAAGAAGGGTCTTGCTCTATGTGGTACAATTCAGGTATTGTGGTAGGTAATCACCCTAATATTTAAGGCATTTAAGCATGTTGTATTTGAGCTACTTTTGATTATAAAGTGCCTACTTGGACATTATGTTTTTGACCTTGTTTCACCTTGGTGAGTGTCATAGATTTCCTAGTAAGTTTCCAACCTTTGGGGAAGGTTTGTGACTGGGGGTCCCTTGAGGGGTTGTTGTACCTTTCCCAACCATACTTACCACCTTCTGCTCATTACACTCCCATTGTATTGTCCTCTTCTAGACCCTTTGACTTTAGTGACCCAAGAAGGGCATGTGCCTCATTTCATGGGAAGAAGGGGCTGAAGGCCCAGAGGAATTGTTGTTGGCTAAAGAAATAAAAGCCTATGTATAAACCTTCCAAATTCTTCACCCACGGATCCCCTGAGAAAGAAATGAAATGTTTCTTTGTAAGAAAAGTAGGACCTACAAAATAAATGATAATGAATGCTTAAGGGGTTAGTTGGAGGATAGGAGGTCTCATCACAATCTATCCTATCGTCATCATGGGTATTTAGTGGTATGACATTACCATCATATGGTCACCAAGATAGGGTAGTGGCTCTCAGTTACACAACTGAGAGAAAGGGGGTCTCATCACGAGCCAACCTTCTCATTTCCACAAGGTATTTGTGAGTGAAATTATCATTATATGGACACCACGCCAGGACAATAACCTTCAAATCGTTCCTTAAAACATGAAAGAAACAAAGAATGACAAGAATATAAGCTTGGAAAAAGTGCATCGCAAACGAAGGTTCCACACACCCTCTACAAAGGCACCCATAATGAGATAATATGAGCCCTTGTATGTCATGAAACTCAATGACCTGTGAAGTCTAAACCGCTTCCACCTCATCATCCATTATATGACCTTAAAAGGACATCCTTGGGAGTATCCCCTACTTGAGGGCTTTGGTATACCCAATAGGAATCCTATGACACCCCTCCCATACTTAAACCTGGTCAATTGTATAGGGTTTTAAGCATTTTTTTAATTTAATGAGGTAGTTTTGATGCACATGTTTAGATGACTTTCCTATTAGACATGGTTTACACTTGTCATGATATCTTTGACTTGAGATATTTGGAGGGCGTACCCTTTTGTTTTGCAAGACCTTGTTGGTGGATAGTTTTGGAGGAGAAAGCCTAGCTTGGGCTTCCATGGGGCTTGAAGCCTACGGGTTGGATGCAAAGGTCCCACATGTCAGATCATGATGAATTGCCTTTGGAGGCCTAAAATACATCATGGATGACATGACCTAGCCCTCACATGCCAAACATTTTGCCTAGGAGAGGAATAATGTCACTTATGGAGGCTTGATGTCACCTAGAGGGATAGGGTTTGGTGGTGAAGGTGTTGTTCGATGACATGTGGCATGTTTTGAAGGAAGGAGGCTTGAAGACCATCAAGATAGGACTTGGATGAGTGACAAGTGGGCTTTGGAGGCCTAGCCATGCATCTACTACCCAACGACTTCTTCAAAGTGCCAAAACGTCCCCTAAAAGGGTGATCTCACCTTATTCTAGGGTTTCTTTTGTGTAAAAGTGAATTTCAAGATGAATTGTTTAATATTACTTTGTTGCAAGGGGTAAGATAAGGGTTATGGACCCCTTATCTTATGTTTTACCCTTCCTAAGTGGAAAGACTATGTGATAGACATTTTGTATAAATAGATATCATGAAATCTCATTTGAAATCATAACTCTCCCATTTCGAGAGGCCTTGGACTGAAATTTTCAGTATCTTTGGCTATTTGTCTCTTGTGCTCTTGTGTGGATATATTTCTTGGTTATTGGTTGGTGCAAGTATGCGCTAGCCTTGGAAGGCTTTTCTCTTGCTATTGTGGTGGTTTATCTTAGGATCTTTTCCTTGAATTCGTAAGAAAATTTGATGCCGATATTATTTGTATTTCAACTCAAGGTTATCTTGCTAGAGCTAGGTGGGAAGTATAAGGGCATACACCCCCACCTTAGCCTCCATCATAACTTTTCTTAAGTATTGTTGATTTAACAAGGGTTTACTAAGAGAAGTATAAGGGCATATAGCTTCTTAGTCTAAACCCTAGCTAGGGATACTTTCCTTGGGGAGTAAAAATGTTTACACCCCCAAGGAAGGTAGTACCTCTAGCTTATTCTTTTCTTGACTCCATTAACCCAACCATTAAAGGCACTAGTTATCACTTGTTGCATTGGAGAAATAAATTGTTGCCTTGGTAAACATGAAAAGTCAAGGTCTTGAAGTTATCTCACTTGGATTTTGTTCTTGGAGCCCCAAGCTTTCTTGCCTCTTTGAGGAATCCCCTCTCTCACACTAAATCTTGTTGTTGTTAAAAAACTAAACCTACAGCCATAAGGCTTAAAAAACCCTAACATTTCTAACCCTAATAACTCACAAACTAACCCTAGACTTAAGCTAAAACTTTGCCCTCGTGTTCCACTTCCCACAACACACTTTTTGGTCAACTTTTGGGCATGTTTCATTGGGTAATTTTGTTCTTGTAATTTATTATATGTTACAGCCATAAGGCTGATAAGTTTTACTGCAGAAATATTTTATGACAACCTTGCTTTAAATATCAAAGTGCATGCTAATCCTTAGTAATTTGCTAGTTTAACTATTGTGCTTTCAAATTCACTTATACTAGCTCTTATTGCACTTGTCATGGTTTAATAATTGTTTATATATTGATCGATTTGCTGCTACAAATTAGGGACAACAAGATTAACTTTCTTGTCCACCTAACATACTATATGCAATTGTGGCTTTTCTTATGTCTCGGGCACGTACAAACACTTTTGCAGGTACCCACAGACTTGGAAACCTTAAACCACCCGGGGATGAGTCATCAAAGCCACTTTTCTCTTCCATCATTGAACTTTAGGGGGATACTTCTCTTCCTTCCCTTCCATCCATCTCAATCCCCCCAGGGTCACTGGGATCGCCTCCCTAGAGTGACCTAGTCACCCTTCAAGTGCAGGACCTATATCAAGGTGATATTGGGTATAGTGTCCCTTAGTTATCGCCACTTGGTGGTTGGGTCGGGATTTTCCCAACCTACAACTTGTGCAATAACACAACCAATAAGCACCAACCCACAAAATTATTTTTCATAGGCACCAACCTATAAGAGACACCAGTCCCCTTCCTTGCTCCACCCTGGCACCCTGAAAAATTTGTAATTTGTAGTTTTCTTCAGAAAACCTCTCCAACGTGATTCATCCTTTGTGTCCTCAAACCTCAAATCGTCTTCATTGCTTCCACACTTTCGTATGAACCTCAAAGCCTCACATCTTCACACCACCTTCATCATTCACACACCTTCAAAACGATTGGTACTTTGCAATTTATAGACCCCAATTCTTCAATAATTTTTCTTCATAATACGAATTGTGCTTGTGAGGTCAACTCTAGATCTTCATAAAAAATCAGGCTCGAAATCCTTCAAAATTCCTTCCCTATCTAACTCATGGGCTTGCTTACAGTTATGAATCACTTAGAAGGCGTTGGATCTTCCTCCAATTCAAATCTCAACCGTTGATATTCTTGTTGCCCATTGAATCAATATAGTGTTACACAATGCCCCTTCGACGCTCAACAATCGTCTGATTTGGATTCCGGATTGATATTATCCGTTGATCTCATTATTTCCACATAACATTACTACAAGGCATAGTAATCATATAATATCTCCTAGATAAATCACAATCGATAGATCTAGTCCTTGAGCCATGTTTAATCTTAGTCGTCGATATGTTCCTGTGTTCACTGGGCTATCTGTTCCCTGAGCCCTCACCTTTTCATCCATGTGGACCATTCATAGTCTTACATGTGTCATTGATGTGACCGCCCTTCTTTGTATACCTTGCATAAGCTTCTTACATAGAACCCATATAGATCTATCGTTGTCATCACATCTTATTCACGCGTTGATCAATGGTCCAGATTGCTCCTTGGAGCTCCTTTGTCGAAGTACCTCCGCAACAGATAACACAATCTACTCCGACCAATGCTTCTCCGATGGATGGTCCAGATCTCTTGATATCTCCTCCGATGAACGGTTAGATTTCGTCATTACTCCCACTATGATGGATGATCCATATTTCCTGTATATAGCTCCGATAGATCAACTATTCTTGTTAATTCGAAGTTTTGGAGTCCCTGTGCAACATTGCACTTTGATGGATGTTCCAGATCTCTTCTGCAACCACTCTAATTTATGGTCTAGATCACTCCTCGGAGCTCCTTTGTCGGAGTACCTCCACTGCAGATAACCCAATATATTTAGACCAGTGTTTCTCCGATGAATAACATAGATCTGTTTAACAGATTCTGACCAACGATCAGGGTCTTCTCTGACCAAACCTTCCAAGGGATCTACGACTCTATACTTGATTGCACTTGGATCAATAATTCTACTACATGTGGCATTGACTTGAAAACTGACCTCATGTTGATGTCATCACAACTTCCGACTCTTGTTTGTACACCATGTTGTCTTGGCACTGGACACATGGCATTGTCCTTGTTCCTTACTTGTCCTTCTAGGAGTCATCGATCTGACTTAACCAGGGTCGATTTCTCCATCGCCAATAACAGTGTCATCATAAACAATTTGCTCACAAGGCTCGATTGTCCTGACCTGATAATATTGGGCCTCACTTTACAACTTCAGCTTCGATAGAAAGATGCCACATGCCATCTTTTGGATCCATTGATCCGGTTTACTTTAAGCATATCCTTGTCGTCAATATCTTCATCGTCGATGATTTCTTTCAACAAGATTGAGTATCGTTGTCAACAATCACGAGACTTCCCATGTCAGAGATAACTCGTCAGTTATCAACCTTTTAATGATATTGGGCCCCACTTTCATCCAGATTTAATCATTGTCGTCGATCTAGATAAGTTCTCGTTACCCGTCTTCATTGCAATGGATTGACCTTCATTGTCGATCTTCCTTACAATCATATCATCATTGTCCATTTGTTGAGGTTGCCTTGGCTACCTGACACAACATATCACATGTCCCTATATGTGGTGTTTCTTTGACTCGGCACATGGTACTGATGTTTCCTCCTTTAGGTTACACGTGGTTTCTATTGTGGCTTTTAACATGGGCTCATTCTGCATATGTGGCACTATTTTAGGGTGCCATGTGGTACTCTGGTATCTAGTATACATCGAATCCCATGGCCTAAAAATTAGTGCCTTTTGCATGGTTACATGACTCTTCCATTTGCATCCAAACTAAGATCCTTCACTCTATCATTATAACCTCATCGAAATTTATTTCCTTTATGCATGTGAGATATTGTATTTTGCCTTTGCTTCATTATCTTCACGCTAGATCATTGATCTTGTTGAATGATCAACAATAAATGACTCACTCTTTCTCTATTCACAGAAGCTTTGTCAGAATTTAATTAGTGCAACTTCCTTTGATCCTAACTTGGTCTTCGAGCACCCTAGCAGAGATCTCGTTGAAACTTAATCAACACGCAGAGATATAGAGATGAACATGGACCTTCTTGACTTGCTTTGTCCAGTCTGATTTGCAGCATGAAGCTTCCTCTGTTTTCCTCGGAGTCATGTATGGTTCAGGTTCGATCCTTGGACTTGGCATCATAGTATTCATGCCTTCATCATTGAAAATGATCAGTACCCCCCTGCTTGTGACATCAATGACATCCAATACTTTCTTCATTTGACATCAATGACAACACAATTTCCAACACCTGCCTCTAACATTTCTTGGATCATACGCTCAATCTCACCCTTATGTGCTTACATATACTTGTAAGGCCTAATGTTAGGTGGTATGCTCCCTGTTTGCAAATGAATAGCATGGTCATGATCTCGAGGAAGACCCGTAGGCATCTCTCCAAATACATTGTGTTAACACATAAGATTGTATGGGTCAAAAAATTCACCTTGGTTTTGTTTTTTGAGTCATAAGATTTATAGGACATAGGTGTTGAGTCTTTAGGTTGTAATCATAAAGTTAGATTTGGTTTCAAAATGAATAAGGTTATGTATAGCCTTGGTCTAAGTTTGAGCTATGTGATTGTTATCATGACAGGTAAGAAGCCCCATGAGTCATACCTTTGGTTATTTATATCATTTCCTTGGCATGTCATACATCCACGGTTGTACTAAACGTCTTCCCTTTGTCACTATAAATCCATTCAAGTGTGCAAGCTATGTTTGATTTGGCACTATGAACTAGTGGAAGAAGAGGGTTGTAGGTTGGATAGGTTGCAGGCATCCTAGTGAAAATTCAAAATTATCAGCATCAAACTCGGGGTCATCAGGTACTCCATAAGCATTTGTGTCTTGTTTGAAGGTCAATAAAGGGTTTGGCTACTTGATTTTCCTTTGGCGCTGCGAAATTCATTACGAACTCATTTCCTGTAGCAGCTGCTTTTACAGATTTGATCATAAATCCAAAATGGTGATGTGGGTTTCTCTGAAAATTTTTGTGGAGGAAGATGATATCCTTGTTGACCAAATTTCAGCCTGACCCAGTTTGGCATTTGAGAGAAACAATTAAAACACCAGTGCACTACGAAATGTGTTGCAAGCTCTCTGTTTTTCATAGTTGTTGGATATTTGCCTTGTTGGGAGGTTGCCACATGTCAAGGAGGGTTCGAACGACTTCTCATAGATCAATTAAATGATAAGGGACACCTACACCTAAGTTTTAGCTCCATTAAAGACCTCATGCAGTGAGTTGGAAACAATTTATTAATGACTTCCAACAATTTCCTGAAAATTAGCAGTTTGTTGGATTTTTATCTCTTTGACTGTCGCCACCTATCTCCAAGGCCTAGAATCCAATGAAATGGGATTCGACCTCCTAAGGATATTTTGATGCTATTTTATATTTAATGAAGGAGGGAGCTCTTGGAGAAGGGTTGGATTCATGAGCCAAGAGAAGCTAGAGAGAGTAGGAGTAGGCAGTTTTCCTGTGTGTGTTCATTTGTAAGCATGAGGGCATTTTTATCATGAAAATATTCCTGACATTGAAGATTCATGAGATTTGCTATATTAGATTGTGTTCTCTTTGTTATTCGTCTTCATTTCTATCTTTCTTGAATGAATTGTATCTTTTGAGGATCAATGGTTGTATTTGATTTATAGATTCTTGAGCAGCAAAGGGTTTGTTGTGATTGCCTGTAACTCATTGTGTTTATTCAAGTAGCTTTCTAATCTGTTTTGAAGAGAGTGTTATCACATGAACTTGTCAAAGTTCTGTGGGTTTGTGGTTTCTACCTAAGTCTGTAATTTTTCCATGTCTCTATCCTTTTCGCAGACCAAGTCTTAATTTTCCCCTTCAGTCGGCAAAGTCGGTTTTTGTTTTCCTCTTTGTGTTTGAGCACTCATATCCTTGGCCTCTATCAATGATCCTTTTGTCTTCCCAAACCCACATCCAGTTGTCCAAATCCTTGTTGTGCAGGCCGTAGCCATGAACACAAAGTGCATCTTTCTCAAACAGTCTGTTTCAGGATTGAAGCATAACCAGAAGGTAGTTTTAATCTTTCAGCGTCGAATTTATCGAAGCTGCCGAAGGCCCGAAATGGATCTAATCCGTTGATCAACAAGAGTCGCGTGTAGTCAGATCCCTAGCTCCGTAGAATTTGCTTGGAGCAAATAAAGTTTGACTATTGAAAGGCCCGAAGGTCGATCCACGAAACAAAACTTGGTCGTTGTTTTGAAAGGGAAGATCCGATCCATTGATTTGGAGGGGAACTATTTGAGATGTTGTTCGTGAAATCCTCATCCAAGATCATGATATCGATGACCACAGTCCATTGCGGGAACGCAACATGCTCGGGTGATAATTTTCTTGAGCGGTCCCGCAATTGAAACCATGGTAAGTCAAGAGTGATACCTGTAGAAGGGAGATGGATTGCGAGCCCAAAAGCGGTCTAAATCCAAACCACCTTTGAGCGGCCCCACAATCACGTGCTCATATAACATCCTATCCAAGAGCATCTCATGGAAGTCGCTCACTCATTGGGGCATGTGATTTTTTGTCAAGCACCTCGCTCCACATCACCCCTACACATACGCTATCAGATTGCCCCTGCAAATCTCGCATTGGTCACAGACAAAGACCATTCATGGCCTCGAGGCACCAGGATGGACTCACAGAAGTCATTGGCACCGTCTGAGAACAGTTATGGGTGCCAGGCTCAGTCCTAATCCCAATGAAGACAATTATTGAAGATTGTGGGCAGCAGTTGAGACCTCGCCTCATCCCATAAATGGAAAACGTTGCAGAGAGAAGCCATGAAGGCACACTTATGATATTAAGCTTCCTTATGGGCAATTTTTCGTGTAAAACACATAAATATGCCTGGCTCGCATCTGACATCATGAAGTCTGCACAACCTGACAAAGTGGGCACTGACTAAAGGTTTTGAAGGCAATGATCTGATCACATTCCTGGTGGTTGCATCATTTTAGTATATATAGACAGTTTTGATATTTTTTTAAGGTCGAATGGTTGAGCTAGGCTCCCTGCTATTGTAATAATTTTATGAAGAACATTGGTTCTCTGGTTATCTATTTGTTTTTGAGACATCTTGGTTAATCTAAGTCAGCTTTATTACTCCATATTATTTGCCTCTGATACTGAGAGATTTCATGAATGACCGATTCACATGGATTGTTATGACTGTATTACGATGAATATTACATTATAGTGATGTTATAATTTCTTTCAATTTCTTTGAAATTTGAATTCAAGAGAATCTTGCATTTAAGTTTTTCCTTCTTAGGTTGTTGGAAGACCTGATGTCCACAACAGACCTCTACACTCTCCTCACCAAATTCTTCCCTCTACTCACCCTTACTCCAACTTACTAACTGAATTTGATTCCAGACCTCACCTGCATGTGCATAACGGTCCAGTTTTCTAAGTTAAAACGATATCATCTTGAGTCTGCGCCCATTTGACCACTTTAAAACCAACCCGTGACATAAAACTCTGATGGGTACTGGGCTTACCCTCTCTGCAATTGGAGGGTGACTTCTAGTGCTAACAGAGAGGATATTTGTTTAATGGATTATCTACTTTATGTTAACTTATCCTTTCTTCCTGTTGGCACAGGGGCAGACCCAGGGTTCAACGCTACAACAACGCACCAACAAAACCTTAACTACCGGCCCTTTCGGCAACACCTGTGAAGCAGATTAAGTCTCACCCGAGCTAGAGGTAGGGGTGGTTGCAGGACTTAGATGTTTGCAACCTTAGCTAGGACACAGATCTGTTAATCTTAGCAGTTAATCTTCATCAATATTCAGTTCTTAGTAACAACGCAGACGTACCCTAATTACAAAGTATCGTAGTATGCAACTAAATACATCATCTAATAACACTTAACATAACAGGAACATATTAGATCTAGTAGGTTCAAGTACTAAGCACATCCATATAGGTCATATCTAGCATTTGTTCACATGATTAGGCACAAAGCAACATCAGATCTATCTAACATTCATCACATAGAAACACATCGATACATCACACGAAGCAGAGCAACACACCATGTACATGGTTCACGCCCACCCTGGGGCTACGTCCACCAACTCTTCTTCTTTATTAATTTCTTCAATTGGTTACAACACACAAACACCAAAAACCCTTTTGCGCACAGGATAGAAGATCTGTGCAGCTCGCTAGATCCTTCTTCCTTGCGTTGTAGCAAAAAGACTTCTATAATCTCTTTAATAACTTGCACTTAGCTCTGTAACCCTTCTATAGTCATGCACAGAGCACTACTAGCACTTATCATACATCACATAGATAGGCTACCGTCCTCTTACTTACTTCGCCTAGACATCTATTTATACATACAAAAGTGGGCCTAAGCGTGGGTGAACCCATGGGCCGACATCCCTTTCCCATTACATTGTCCCAAAACCCAAAAAGGGGCCTGAAAGTGGGTCGAGATCCCATGATCTCTGCTTCGTTTGGTGCTCCATCTTCGACAGGCTGTCAAAGTCCCAAAAACGGTCAAATATGACCAAGTGTTCCTCAAAACTTGGTCAAAGGCCAACAGGCCCCCAACACTCACCTGTGACTCGTCCCGAGTCACTTTGGTCTAAGCAATTCTGCTTCGAATGCCTCAAGCTTGGCTCAAGCTGCTTTGATCTACTGCAGTGCTACTGCTTCTTGCTCAGTGAACTCCTGAATAAGTGTATCATTGACTGGTCCTTCTAGGCGTTGTTATGTTGTACTCACAACCTGTTTAAGTTCTACTCCTTGGCTTTCAAGTTCAGTGAATAATTGGCATGCCTTTTCTTGCACTGGTTGAAGTCGTTGAGAGACTTCCATTACTTTACTCTGGAGTGTGCATACGTGTTGTTGGGTCGTGTGTGCTCTGGAAACCTCTTCATTCTCTCAACTGGTGACAAGGCCTTTAGTTGCACTTGTAACATGTCTGCCTGTTGCTGTGTGTGTTGGAGCTATGACTCTAACGCCTGTAATTCTGGATTTTCCATGAGTCTTTCATACGTCTGGGTGCTTCTGGAGCTCAGTTGCTTGTATTCCAAGGCAAAGGATTTTAGTCGATCAATTGTGCTTCGGGAAGTGGTCTCTCTTAGATCTCTTATTTCTTGAGGTGTCTCAGACAGAGTGCGAAGTTCCAGGTCTGGGATGCACTACTGAAGTTAATGGATCACTCCTTCCAGTTGTGCCGCCTGCTGTGGAATTCGTTCTTCTATCTAGACTTCGATGATTGTCACAGAGTGAAGTGCTCTGTGAACCCGTTCCTGTACTTCGAGTTTCTTTGCAAGCAATTGTTCCCTGTCTTGCTGTAGCGCTGCTTTCTCTTTCTCTCATTTTTCTCGAAGAGCTAGTTTTTCTTGTTCTGCATTACTGCGTTGGTCTAGCATATCTTTCTGTGCCTGTGCCAAAGCTTGGGTAGATTGTGTTGTCTCTTCTTGAGCTTGTCGAAGGCAAGCTTCAACTTTATTGGTGATCTGGTGCAGTTGGGCCGGCTCATCTCCTGGTTCGTCTGTTCCACTTGTCGAGGGTGCAATAGAAACTGCGTGGCTGGATTGTAGTGCCTACTGCACTTCTCGAAGTTCACCCTTGATTCAGTTGATTACCTACTCCTGCTTCGCTTCTTGTTTTTCCGCGATCTCCAATGAAGCATCATTCAACGCAACGACTAAGAATTCGAAGTCGTTTGAGGTGAGGGTAGTCTTAAACGTAGCCCTGGTGGCTTTGACTTTCTTTCGGGACGAAGGCTTTGGTGGGGTAACCTTCCTTTTCTTAGTTGGATCCTCTTCGTCTCTAGGTGGAGTAACTTCGCCTTTGTTTTTCTCGACTTTTGTGCCACCTAGTTCTCCACCATCATCTCCCTGCACATGTGAGGTCGAAGATGTCTCCACCGATGTTCTATGGACATCATGCACTTCGTCATTTTTCTTCATTTTACTTGGTCCAAGTGTGTCTGGCATAGTTTCAGGGCTATCCACATTGGACATCTTTGCGGGGTCCGCTAGAACAAGGAGGTCTACCGACCATTCCTTGGTAATCTCCTCCAAGTCATCTTCTATCAATTTGTAATATGACTGGAGCTGTTGTTTATGCTCATCAGAGCGCGCTGTAATGTAGGTGAAGTGGTAGTTTGCGCTAAACTTCATCAAGGGTCTAAACAAGTGTGTTTGGGGTGATGCATGGTGTAGACTGGATTGCGATCTTCAACTGGTTGTAGTAGGCGTGGAAGACGACACTGAATTGTCACTACTTGCTCATGTCGCTGGAATACCACAACGTGTAGAACTTTGCGGCCAGTGGTTCGAAAGGTTCTATATCTAGGAAAGTGGTGCCTTCTAGTAGCTCCCAGGCAATGAAAGCGATCAGTATAAGAAGCCAACTAAAGTGGAAGTCATACACTTGGTCTTGCGCTTCTCTACAATCAATATCTAGTTGGTTGACAAGGTACTGCACCTAGTTCATCTGTAATCCCTCTGCGCACTTCCCTGCGAGGTCGACCACGAATTCAATCACTTGAGTTGGTCTATTCTTGCGAACTAACTTACCCACGATCAACTAGCAGGCAAGGCACACTACACCACTCTGGATAGAGGCTACCTTGTAGCCTCGCATGCCCTTCTTGACATCGCCATAGGTTTCCTTAATTCTCTGCGCTAATGCTCGGTCAGAGGTCTTTCCAAGGTAGAACTCATGTGGGTCAGGGCCTTGCATGCTAAGACCTGTGATCCGATTGATCAAGGTCAGATCCACAGTGATTCGTCGGTTTAGCCATAGGTATCCTCCATGATAGCAAGATAGAAGCAACTTTACACACGCATTCACCTCCCGGTGTCTGCCAAAGTGCAGGATCTTCATAACATTTAGCAATGTAGACTGCGCGAGGTTCTGGGTCCAAGACTGTGGGATGATCTTCGAGTTCTTTCCCTTCATATTCATTAGATACTTGTGCGGGGCGAGCGTAGTGTAGACTTTCCTGTCACAGAGGTTGAAGTCACGAAACTTCAACGCTGCAAGCTTGTCTTGATCGACTCGAACTACACGCACCCCTTTCGGAAGGTACGTGGTGACCAAAGTATACTGAAAGTCTCTTGGTACACTGTCGCGGTTAATCCCACCGCTCAGAGGTGGTATGTAAGTTGACATAATGCATGGAATAAGCTTGGCATTTGCAATGTCATCTATGTGCTTTGTTCTTGTCTTTGTCGTGGTTTGAGAAGGTCCTGCTCTGCGAGTAGTTGAGGGAGAAGATTGGACTCCTCCTGTTGATGACGCTTGCACACCTGCAGACATCCTTCTTTCTGACATGACTCTCTCAGTCATTAAGTCAAATAGAAATTATTCAACTGCTTTCTCTACTGCATTGAGCTCGTCCAACATACAAGCTCGGGGTCGATTAGATCGGGTGTGAACTGGATTCAGAAACTGGAGTGGAGGGTACGTGAACAAGGCAATGATCACAGTGAAAAATAATCTCAGGTTGTGGGCTCAAGTTCTTAGTTAGCAAAAGGTATTCTCGATGCATGGCGTGGTGGACTAAGTAAGAAAGTTAGCAACGGTCTGCTTGCAACGGGTATGAGGCGCCATTAACTCATGTTCTGTCCGTTATGGTGTAGTCTGATGGTCTAGTGGTGAACCATCAATGCTTTTCAACCCATTCGGAGTGGCAGTCGAACGGTTATATCAGCTTCCAACGGCTATATTACTTTGCCTCGGCGAAGTGGCCTATGTCGTTGGTCTGATATCTCAGGAAAGTTCAATTTCTGTAAGTTTCCTGTTCTGCAAGGTTCCCTCTAAAGTATTCTGTAGTCTGTCGATCTTAGCTCTCCTTTTACTTAGTTTCCTAGCATTTTTTCCAGTGAGCTTCGTCTCGAGGATTCTCTTCCCATTTTGATTCTTATTTTCTTTGAACATAGGTACTTCGCGCTGCTGAGATTCTCTCCTAAGACCCAGGGGTAATAATTCTTCTTTTTCTGGGACATGTTCTTCGGTCTTATGTGAGCCTTATGACATTCTTTTAGCTTCGACATTTGGGCCTCTAACGATAAGTGGCTTTGATCTGTTCTCTTGTTCTTCAATCAACTGCGCAATCCTTCTGGTCATGAAATCTATTAACTCTTGTCTCTGTTGTTCTAAAACTTTTTCTTCTTCTTCCTTTCTGGCTTGATCTCTCTAAATCCAAGGTTTTCCAAGTAACATAGTAAACAGGGCGTTGTCCTCAATAAACTTGATAATCTCAAAATCTTCTTCTGTCGAAGTTCCATTAGCATTCATAGATATCTGAGTGAGCTTTCCACATAGGGTCACCAGCTTTCCTCTAAAGAGTCCTATTCCTCTTAGTGAAGGGATCATAGTAGGTCTTCATATAGCTTCCCAAGTTCTCTCTGGCATGATGTTCACTGGTGTTTCTTCATCAAGAACACAGTCAATGTCAAAATCTCTTATTCTTACTTCGATGCATTCTTTTTCTTTAAAGATCTCTAATAACCTAAAATGTCGATGGTCATTTAGGGTCTCTTTCATCTGTAGTAATACTTTCTCAGATTCTTTCTAAGATTCAGCTATTTCTAGAGCGGTCTTAGGGTTTTCTTCATTCAGATCCATTCTTTCAATCTTAGCAATCATTCTAGGGCAATCCAACACTTCATGGTCCAAAGATTTGCAACAGAGACAACTAGGTATTCCACCCGGGAATTCCTTAGCTAGATGGCCTGGTTTTCTACAACTGTAACATAGGGTTAATCCTCTCTTTCTTGTAAATGATCCCCAACCTCTTCTATACTGCGCACTAGGATCATGGTAGCTAGCCTACAAAAAAATCTTTCTAGGATCCTGCATCCATTGGTTAGTCCAAACATTCTTTCTATGCATAGGTATAACATATTTATCATTATTCTTACCATATCTATTCATATCAAACCTTCTTTCATCTAACAATGCCCTAGTTTCCAAGCTAGGACAGACTCTATCAAAAATACCTAGATCCATATTTTAGAAACAAAAATTTTCACTTATCTTACTTTTACAGATCATAAATCTTCTAGATCTAAAAACTTTTAGTTGTTCTTACCTCTATCAGAGCACAGATCTTACAGATCTTACCTCTTTCTGTAGATCTGACCTCTTTTCTTCATAAACTTCCACTTTAACCTTTCTTAGAGCACAAAGCGTTCAGATCTGACTTCTTTTCTTCAGATCTGTCCTTCCTTCTTTAGCATAGAGCTTCCAAAGTTTCAGAACGAATCTTTGCACAAAGCTTCTTCTTTCTCAGTTCCCAACAATCATAGTTTCATGTCTCAGCAACAGAACCATTTGTTGCCACATGGGCAGACCAAGGGTTCAACGCTACAACAACGCACCAACAAAACACTAACTACCGGCCCTTTCGACAACACCTGCGAAGCATATGAAGTCTCACCCGAGGTAGAGGAAGGGGTGGTTGCAGGACTCAGATGTTTGCAACCTTAGTTGGGACATAGATATGTGATTCTAATAATTAACAAAGCACTTAGCAGTTAATATTCATCAATATTTAGTTCTTAGTAACAGCGCAGATGTACCCTAATTACAGAGTATCGCAGTATGCAACCAAATCCATCATCTAATAACACTTAACATAACAGGAACATATTAGATCTAGCAGATTCAAGTACTAAGCACATCCATATAGGTCTGATCCAGCATTCATTCACATGATTAGGCACAAAGCGACATCAGATCTATCTAACATTCATCACATAGAAAAAAATCGATACATCATACGAAGAAGAGCAACACAACATGTACGTGGTTCACCCCCACCCTAGCGCTACGTCCACCAACTCTTCTTCTTTATTAATGTCTTCAATTGATTACAACACACAGTCACCAAAAATCCTTCTGCACACAGGACAGAAGATCTACGCAGCTCGCTAGATCCTTCTTCCTTGCGTTGTAGCACAAAGCCTTCTATAATCTCTATAATAACTTGCACTTATCTTTGTAACCCTTCTACAGTCATGCACAGAGCATAATTAGCACTTAGCTTACATCACATAGATAGGCTATTGTCCTCTTACTTACTTTGCCTAGACATCTATTTATACATACAAAAGTGGGCCTAAGCATGGGTGAACCCATGGGCCGACATCCCTTTCCCATTACATTGTCCCAAAACCCAAAAAGGGGCCCAAAAGTGGGCCGAGATCCCATGATCTCTGCTTCATCTGGCGCTCCATCTTCGACAGGCTGTCGAAGTCCCAAAAACGGTCAAATATGACCAAGTGTTCCTCAAAACTTGGTCAAGGGCCAACACTTCCATATGCCATCTTTTAATCCATTTTTATGATATGATTTTCAATTGCCTTCTAACTTCAGGGTGTTTGTGTGACTCCATTTCCCAATGGTATAGCCTATTGATCTGCAATTTTCTACCCTCTCCCTTTCTTTATCATCTTGTCGATCCACCTATTCAAACCAAAACTTATCTTTTACATTCTGATGGGTGTTGAGCTTACACTTTAGCAGTCAAAGTGTGACTTTTAGTGCTAACATTCTTGGCGTCGTTTCCAGGGACGAAGTTGAAGATCTTCCCTGGGTTGTACAACACATATTACCACCAATTCTTGATGGTGAGAAAGGATTGGTGACAGAAAAGACTGCATTTTTTTCACCATGGAAACTCCACACAGTTGAAGAACTTGTCAGTGATTCAAATCAGTTACAAAACTCCACCGAGGAGCGAGCTCAAACATAAAATGGGAGGAAGACACAAGAAGTCCAGGTATCAAGATTTTAGTTTCCTTCAAGAGCTCATATTCTTTTTTATCAGTTCCTTCTTATCCTTTCCTTCATATCTCAGGAGAATCATCCTTTGATTCATTTATTCTGATGACCATAAACCCACTTCTGTATATCCCTCTTTGAAAGAATAAGATCTACATTCTTCTAACATAGTTGATGTTAACCCTAGTCCTTCATCTGAAACATATGAGAACAGTTTTTATATTTAAATCCTTCCTGAACATGATCAACCTTGTAACCATGTGAATGATACAACTGATTCACCACCTCCTCTAATCATAGTACCATATTCTACCACCACTGTTGGAATTTGTAATCAGTCCATTGAACCTCACTTTCAGCCTACTGATATTTAGTCCAAAAAAAAAGAAAAATTGTTTAAACCTCTCAGGCTTCCATCTCACCTTCATCATAACCCTCTTAACTTTGTTGAGTATCTTCCCCGGTTTACTGGAGAGGATCATGTTATAGCTGAGAAACATTTGGGAGCCTTTGAGAACTTTGTTGATAATCTGGAAATTATGTATGAAGATGTTGTTATCAAATTATTTTCGAAATCTTTTGTTCGGGAGGCTGCTTTATGGTTTAGAGATCTGGAAGCTAGTTCAATTAGTTCATGGATTGATTTTTATTATGCATTTTTAAACTATTGGGGTGAGAATAAGTCCATTGATTAGTACCTCAATAATTTTAATGCTTTGAGGAGAGGGGAGGAAGAAGCTCTGGCTGTCTTCAACAAAAGGTTTTACAGAGTTTATCATAGCATGCCATTGGAGATCCGACCTTCCAAGGCCGCTTCCATGGTGTGCTATTTAATGGCTCAACATTCAAAGCCTATCCTTCTCCCGAGAGAAAGAAAATCTTCATCTTTAAGACACTTGTTTGAGGATGCTAAAGAAGTTGAAAAAGACATCCAAGCTTGCAAGAGGATTCGAGAGCAGACATACTTTGAAAATATGCATGCACATGAACAACAAAAAGAATGCAAGTATGAATCAGATTTGGGACAACATTTGGCAATTTCTTCAAAGTTTTCAGATTTTTTCACGGATTGGAATGTACATCATTCTTATGTTCGTTTTTAAAATTAGTTTGAGCATGCAGTAGTGGATGATTGCATAGATAACTATATGTTTTTAGTTGATCATAGTCAGAATGCTTTAAGTCCTACTATGAAATTATCATATGATCATGTTTATGAAGAGGAAACTACCATTCTTAATGATCAAGAGTTGCTCATGAAAGAACAGGGAGGTCATCTCTTTCTTAGCAAAGGGGAATTTATGCAATGGAAATCATCTTTTATCAATCAATAGTTTTGTGAATATGGTTTTGAGGATCCAGTAGCAGCCTTGTTGGAGTCATACCTTTCAGATTCTCTGACATTTTTATATTTCATTATCTCACCAACACTCGTAGGTGAGCATGATTCTCTGAAGGAGTTTCAATCGCTGCTATCATATTTATGTTATTCTCTATTGATTAGTGGCAGAGATGAGATCATTTCAGTCCTAAATTTATTTGAATGGTTGTTGTGGAAGGCCGCATTTACTTGATCAAATTGGAGATCTGGTTAGAGGTAGGGTAGTGTAGAAAATAAGCTCGCTTCTCGAGCATTTGCTTTCCTTCAGTTTGCAACAGGTTTATCAGTCAATTTTCTTAATTATGTGAAAGATTTTGGCAGTGTTTCAGAGGTTAGTTGCACAGATGACTCCATATCCCAATGGATAAGGCAACTAGAACTGCATGTTCTTGGCAGCTCACAAGGAGCATGCCATCCCCTGTGGAGCTATATGTTAACACATAAGATTTTATGGGTCAAACAATTCACCTTGGTTTTGTTTTTTGAGTCATAAGGTTTATAGGACATAGGTGTTGAGTCTTTAGGTTGTAATCATAAAGTTAGATTTGGTTTCAAAATGAATAAGGTTATGTATAACCTTGGTCTAAGTTTGAGCTATGTGATTGTTATCATGACAGGTAAGAAGCCCCATGAGTCATACCTTTGGTTTTTTATATCATTTCCTTGACATGTCATACATCCATGGTTGTACTCAAAGTCTCTCCTTTGTTACTATAAATCCATTCAAGTGTGCAAGCTATGTTTGATTTGGCGCTGGGAACTGGTGGAAGAAGAGGGTTGTAGGTTGGATAGGTTGTAGGCATCCTGGTGCAAATTCAAAATTGCCAGCATCAAACTTAGGGTCATCGGGTACTCCATGAGAATTTGTGTCTTGTTCAAAGGTCAATAAAGGGTTTGGCTACTTGATTTTCCTTTGGCACTACGAATTGGCACAAGTGCTGCAAACTGAGACAGGCGTTGCGAAATTCGCTACAAACTCATTTCTTGTAGGAGTTGCTTTTACAGATTTGATCATAAATCCAAAACGGTGATGTGGGTTTCTCTGAAATTTTTTATGGAGGAAGATGATATCCTTGTTGACTTGCTAACCAAATCTCAGCCTGACCCACTTTGGCATTTGAGAGAAACAATTAAAACACCAGCGCGCTACGAAATGTGTTGTAAACTCTATGTTTTGCATAGTTGTTGGATATCCGCCTTGTTGGGAGGTTGCCACCTGTCAAGGAGGGTTCAAACGACTTCTCATAGATCAGTTAGATGCTAAGGGACACTTGTACCTAAGTTTTAGCTCCATTAAATACCTCATGCAGTGAGTTGGAAACAATTTATTAATGACTTCCAACAATTTCCTGAAAATTAGCAGTTTGTTGGATTTTTGTCTCTTTGACTGTTGCCACCTATCTCCAAGGCCTAGAATCCAATGAAAAAGATGGATTTGATCTCCTAAGGATATTTTGATGTTATTTTCTATTTAATGAAGGAGGGAGATCTTGGAGAAGGGTTGGATTCATGAGCCAAGAGAGGCTAGAGAGAGTAGGGGCATGCAATTTTCCTGTGTGTGTTAATTTGCAAGCTCGGGGGCATTTTTATCATGAAAATATTTCTAACATTGAAGATTCATGAGATTTTTTATATCAGATTGTGTTCTCTGTGTTATTCATCTTCATTTCTATCTTGCTTGAATGAATTGTAGCTTTTGAGGATCAATGGTTGTATTTGATTTATAGATTCTTGAACAACAAAGGGTTTGTTGTGATTTGATATAACTCATTGTGTTTATTCAAGTAGCTTTCTAATCCATTTTGCAGAGAGGATCTTTTTTTAATGGATGATCTACTTTATGTTAACTTATCCTTTCTTCCATATTCCATCTTATAATCCATTTTTCTGATATGATTTTCAATTGCCTTCTAACTTCAGGGTGTTTGTGTGACTCCATTGCCCAATGGTGTAGCATATTGATCTACAATTTGTTGCCCTCTCTCTGTCTTTCTCATCTTGTCGATCCACCTATTCAAACCAAAACTTATCTTTTACATTCTGATGGTGCCAAGCTTACACTTTAGCAGTCAAAGTGTGACTTTCAGTGCTAACACCTTGGAATGGTTGCTGATAACTATTTGGAGATCCACCAAAGTAGAAGATATATATGTTTGAACATCTAGTGAGCACAATTATGCAATTACACCATGATGTCCCTTTTTGACTAATTTTTTCATGCTATTAGAGATTATCACCTTCGAGGGTTTCCCTTGGATACCTCTAAGCTCAATTTTCTTGCCTTCTGAGGAAAATCTCATGAAAAGATCTTGAAAATTAAGGGCCATTGTTCCCAATGGTTGTAACCATTGGACCCCTAATACAACATCAACACCGCCCATTTGGATGGCAGTCACAGGGATAAACAAAAAATACTCCTCCATATGAGCTCAATTCTATGGCACTGCCCAAAACAATTTATGGTACCTGCATTTGCAATCATTACTTGATACTCCAGTGCTAGAAATACAAAGCAGTGGAGATCTTTTGCTAATTTGTAATTGATGGAGTTATGGGTACTACTTAATCGATCAACACTATTAACTTTTTATTTTTGATGTATCCTTGTATCTAGAGGGTTTGTGGAGTACTGATGTCGGCCAATGCATGACACGATATTGTTGGAGTAGTCTTTTCTAAATCTAGATGTTGTGATGGATTTAATTCTTGATCTTCTTCCTCTTCACAGTCTATGTAGAATAATTTCTTCTCACCACATTTATGCCCCTTTCTATACTTGTTGTCATAATTGAAACATAGTCCCTTTTCTCTTCTTTCATCCATTTGTTGAGGTGTCAACCTTGTTAGTTGAGGCATGGTTGTATTATGAACCCTAAAATGATCTATGCTTCCTGCATATGCTCCAATGGTATACTGGTGTGTAGCCTTATTCTTGGCTTGAATATGACGAGAAAATTGCATTGATTCCATAATATGTCTAGGATGTTTTAGGAAAACCTCACGTTTAATGTCTTCTTTTAATCCACCCATGCAATCTTCCAAGAAATGTTCTTCACTTATATCATCCACCTTTGTGGCCAATACTTGAAATTCTGAATTATAATCTTCAATATCACCTAAGGGATTGATTCTTGTTAATTGACTAAAGTAGTCATGTTCCAAAACTTTTCCATATGGTGCTTCTAAGTCTCTTGTAAATAAACTCCAACGTATAATGATAAAAAGGGAGCCTCCTTTTAACTACCCATTCATACCGTCGATATGGTTTTATCTCAAAGTTCAAAGTTGTTATGTGAATCATTTGCTTATCATCCATAATATTATGCAATACAAAATATTGTTCTATTTGGTTCACCCAAGTAAATACCCTTGTTCCATCAAACTTCTTTAATTTAACCTTGGGAAGGTTCACTCCTTTTGGAGACCATCCATAAGTAACTCCATTATTGGAGTTAAACCCCCCTAGAAAATTCGTATCATTGGAAATTTGTTCAACCTAAATACTACCTTTATTTTCATGAGTCCCTTTAGCCACCTTATCAATTTTAGGGAAGCTCTCATTTAAGTCTTCCATAATCTTGTTTTCCAACTGTTCCATCATTCCTTTCATTTGTTCCTTATTTTAATCCATCTTTCTTTCCATAAGTTCCATCTTCCCTTCCATCTTCCTTTCCACCAATTCCATCTTTCTTTCCATTTATGTTTGAGTATTCATCAAATCAACCTTTTTTATCAACCTATCATTCAATTCATTGATTTGACTGTTCAATTTGGATAGCTTGTTTTGTATCTCCTCATTTTCTTCAGGAGTCATGGAGGAACTTTCTAGAGGTTTAATTGGTGAAATATTTTTTGGATCTTTCTTTGGAGCCATGGAAAAAATTTCTTAGGTCCTAAGGACAAGGGAGTGTCAGGTGCTATAGCTCTCTAATATACACATGGGGTCCAACAATATCACTTAGCTCGATATCTCAGGGATCCAACTAAGAAGGCTCAACTGTGCCCTTAGTCGTACTACCTAACTACCCAAGTACTAGAGAGTGGTCTACCCAAGTGATGTTATCGATGTACTATATCAATAAGATGCCCAAACAACTTATCTAAGGTTTGTTTCAAGTGCATCTATGGGACTTCCTATATACCCAAATGTATGTGGAAGTGAGATTTTATCTACATATGTTGTCTAATGTGGTACTACTCGAAGGGGTACCAACAAGAGTTACAGGGGTTTCCAATAGGTGAAACAATGTGTTTCTAGTAACCACGTGAAACCATATGTATTCTTCCCCAACCGCAGTTTTACCCACTTAACGATAGATTTTGTGTTATTTAAAGACACCAAAACACATCTCTAAAAAAATTAAAATTGAGCTTGCTAACCATGGAAAAAGCTCCTAAAATCACTAGAAAATAACTTGTACAAAAACCCTAACTTCCACAAGAAATATATCATAAAATATAATGGTTCAAAATCTCAAAAAGAATTCTCATGTACTTCACTGTGTCAACTCATGATTCAAAAAAATTCATAGTTTGAAACTTCATTGAAAAAAATTACAGTGAAAACGCCAAGATAATTGATTTTAGGATTAGTCACAAACCTTGTCTTCCATGGACTATATATCCCAAATTATAGAGAAACAAAATCTGAAATTTTTACCACCTATACTATGACATGTCTCCTCAGTTTCCACAAAATTTCATTTTCTGAAACCTCTGAGAAAAAAAATATAACAAAAATCCCAAGATGACTCCTTTAAAACTAAATTCAGGATGAGTAAAAAACCCTATCTTCCATAGGTTATATCTCCGAAATTATAACGACCCAAAACCTAAAAACTTTACCATAGATACTTTGATATATATCGTAAGTAACTACCAAATTTTGTTGTTTGAAGATTCCCAGAAAAAAAAGTTATAGCGAAAGTTCCAATATGACTCACTTGAAGCAACAAAACACTAAGATCGATGCTCTTGATACCAAATGATATGATACAACACCTTAAAAATGATAAAAAGTCAATGATTACAATCCACTTCGAGGGGGAAACCTCCTTTTACAATATATCCAATTCAGAAGACAAGATGAGACGATCCTAAGACTAGGTCTCCTTGGTGTGTATATATATATATATATATATATGAGACAAAGGGTACAATTATAATGAAAGGGTACAATGAAGGCTTCTAGCCTACATACAAATATAACACTAGAAATGTAATAATTCAATATCTAGGGCTTAATAAGGGGTTTTATACTTAACATGGGGATTTTCTCAGGGTTTAACAAGTGTTGTTGACATTGAGCCTATTAAGCTCAAGCCAAATTGGAGCAATGTTAGATTAGGGGTAGACTGTGTTTACAAGAGGCTTGATAGGTTGATCCATGGGGACTTTCTACAAAAGGTGGAAATGTACCAGTCTGGGTAGTATCTAATAGATGCTTAGATCACTTTCCATTTGTTTTGGAATTGGATAAAAATGATCCAAAGTCAAGAGCTCCTTTCAAGTTTAATCTAGGATGTGCTAGTAAGGAGGAGTTTTAGGATTTAGTTGAGGTAAGATCCAGCACAGGAGGGCACTACTTGTGAATTTTTTTTAAAGAATTTAAAAAGAGTTAAGGAAAATGTGGTTGAATGGGCAGGAGAAAGACATAGAGAAATGGATGGCCAACTAAAAGAAGTGGAGAAGAACCTGGAATCACCTTTTCTACTATTTTGGGATGTCATATTAGTGATGAAAATAAGGTCATTTTGAAGGATTTAGAGTAAAAAAAGACAAAGTTACTTCTAGATAGGGAAAGGGAATGGAGACGCAAGAGTAGGGTTGCCTGGATTGAATTGGGGGGTCAAAATACCAACATTTTTCAAAACTTTTCCAATCATAGAAAGACCAATCACATAAAGAGTGTTAATACAATATGGGAACTAACCAACAAGGAAGGGAGGAAGGTCAACAAATTTCACGATTTGGCTAAATTAGGAGTGTAGCATTTTGAGGAAGTGTTTAAAGAACAAAATAGAGGAAACATAGAAGAAATTGTCAAGATGGCATATAGTTTCCCTATATTGGTTGGATAAGAGGAGAATGAGAGGATGTATAGGGCATTCTCAAGGGAGGAACAAATTTATGTTCTTAACTCCCTTAAGAAAGATAAAAGTCCAGATCTAGATGGATGGATTATGGAATTCTATATTGAGTTTTTTGACCTATTGGGTGAGGACCTTCATAGAGTTGTTGAAGAAGTGAGAACTTCTAAAAGAGTGTATGTATCTTTTAATTCCACTTTTATTACTCTCATCCCAAATGTGGATTGTCCTGAGACTTTTGATGGTTTTAGGTCTATATCACTATGCAACTGCATTTATAAAATTATTACCAAGGTCATTGCAGTTAGACTAAAGACTCTTCTATCATGAGTAATATCACTTAAGTAGTTTGGGTTCTTAGAAGGGCACTAGATACATGGGGCCATAGGATCAACAAAGGAGGGATTACAAACTATCAAAATCTCACATGTGTCAGTGGCAGTGATCAAGTTAGATATTTATAAGGCATATGACAGGGTATCATGGTTGTACCTTCACCTACTCTTAATTCACATAGGGTTTTCACTTCCTTTGGTCAAGTGGATTATGGGATGTGTGATTACTGCCTCCTTTTCAGTGTTGATTAACTGATCAACTTCAAAATTCTTTAAGTATTCAAGGGGGCTTACAAAGGGCTACCCACTCTCACCCTACCTCTTTCTTTTGGTATTAGAGGGATTTAGTAGAGCCATTGGTGAAGTTAGAAGAATGAGGAGAATTAAAGGTACGAGAATAGGAAGATCTAAGGCACTCAATCACTTACTATTCATATATGATGTTCTACTATTCCATTTTAGATCAGAAAGGGAGGGTTGTTGTTTCAAGAATATTTTGCAGCTTTGCAATAATGCTACAAGCATGGAAATAAATGAGAATAAGTCTACATCCTATACTGTTGGTTTGGAATTTATTCATGATTTGAGTATTGGAGGATTTTTTCCTTCTCAACACTTGGACATGTCATAAAGGGTTAAATATATGAGCTTTACTCTTAATCCTAATTTCTATGGAAAGGTAGATTGGTACTGGCTATCATCTAAAAATAAAAATTGCATTTCTTTTTGGTGCAACAGGTGGTTCTCTAGGGGAGGTAGATTGGTTCTAATAAATTAAGTGCTATAATTTATTCCAATATACTGGCACACCCTAGCTCACGTACCCAAAGGTATTCTTGAAAAAATTAGAAAGTTTTGTTTTAATTTTTTGTAGAAGGGGAGCAATGAATACAAAGTGAATCATTTGGTTAAGTGGTAGAGTATTGCAACTCCAAAATACCTAGGGGAATGAGGGATGAAGATCATACATTTATTTGGTAAAGCTCTAGTAACAAAATCATTACGGAATGCCATCACAAAGGAGAGCATGTGGAAAATGATTCTTATACATAAATACATTTCTCTAGGAACTCTCTTGGATTGGATTAGAAAGGAAAGGAAGAGTAGTGAATGTATCCAACCACTAGAAGTAAAGGACACTAGCCTTCCTAGTCATAGGTTCTTATCTAGCATAGAGAATGGGAGATGGATCGTAAGTAAGAGTTGGAGCAGATGAAATAATGGGGCATGGTAGAGACATATTTCTCCCTGAAAAAATCATACAACACCTATAGGTAATTGACATATGTACACTTAATTTTATTGAAAACTCAGATGACACATCCTTGTGGTTCAAGGATGGAGAAATGCAATATATCTTGGTCAAGAAGGAAATTTGGCCCAAAAGTGGGATCACTTTTTAACATAACTCATGGCACATATAATATCAAACAATTCCCTAGATGAATTAAGATGGGCTTTGAATGGAGCAAGAGACAATTACACCCCTAGTATTGGATACTCATATCCTTTTGGAAGAGGACTAGGTGATGACAAATGGTGGTGGAAGAATCTTTGAAAGTTAAGGCCCCTCCAAAGTGTAAGTTGTTTATGTGGCTCATATTCAATAAGAAAGTTTTAGCATAGGAAGCCCTCCAAAAAAGAAATAGAACAAGTCTAAGAATTTGTTTACTTTGCAGGTGTAGTGAGGAAAACACTTCACATGTTTTTTTGCATTGTTTTTTTAGAAAGTTTGGGTTGAGGTTAGGGAGATTTTGGGTATCCATAACCTTTGGAAACACGAATCCATGTATACATGTCTTAATGTTTTATTTACTTAGCAAGATCTAAAGTGCTTTAGGGGAATCCCATTTTTTTTGTGTGGGGAATATGGATAGCTAGAAAATCTATTTTGTTTGAAGAAAGATGATGCCTATTTTTTAGTAGTTGCTCAAGTTAATGATTTAATTGCATATTATAAGGTTATTCCAAAGGTTAAACCACCAAGAATTTGACCAGAGGTACAGGTGGACAAGTATTTAGCTTGAGGATATTTCAACGAGGCTCGTCAAGGCCCAACTTCTATAATTGGGATTGGATTCCTTCTATATCTTTCAGAGACACATAGATTTCAGGTTGAGGATAATATAGGAGAAGGAACAAATATGCAAGGGGAATTCAAGGCCTTATTCTACCTACTAAAATATGCTTTGGACAAAGGGATTGATAAGCTTCATCAATGGTCATTAGTTGGATGAAAGAAAACCTCCAAGTACAAAATAATTCTCTCCTTCCACAAGCACATCAATCAAATGAAATATCTAATCAGTTTCTTGGGGTCAACTATACTCATATTTATAGAGTGCACGACAAGATTAAATATCAACTCTCAAACGAAGGACTTCAACTACCCGAGATTTATGGTTCCTTGGAAGAAGTACAAGATGGCCATACAATGGTTTTACAACAGTTTTCATTTAATGATTTCTAAACTCTTTTTGAACTTGTAATGTGTTAGCACATGAGACTATTAAGTCTATTATTTGTTTTCAATTACTTAATAGATAATATACTTGATATTATGAATGATGTGGATCTTTTTGGATGTACTACCATAGTGAAAGTTTCCAAAGATATCTATCTTTGGATGATCCTTTTTGGATTGTGCCTAGAGCACATGATTATTCTGTTTTTGTTTATCTCAAATAAAAATAAGTTTTTTCTCTTGGAAAAATAAATGTCAGACAAACTAGCCATCAAAGAAAAAAAAAAAAAGAAGAAGCTTAAATATTACTAAAAACCAAACCTACAAGTGAAATAATGACTTATAACCAAGAAAAATGTGTTTTCCTCCCCTAAAATTGAAGATTAAAGAAATAAAAAAATTAATCTTATTGGAAATTTAATAAATCCACTGGAAAAATGTTAATTTTTTTCATGCCTACTTAAAAAACTCTCAAATCTACTTAAAAACACTTAAATCTACTTCGAATCTAGCTGGAAAACTCTTAGACCTATTGAAAAATACTTAGATGTGTTTTAGATCCAATCGAAAAACTCTTAGATCTGCTAAAACTACTTAGATATAGTTTAGATCTAGCTAAAATACTATCATATATGTTGAACAATGCTCAAACCTACTTGAGATCTAGCTCAAAAGCTTTCAATTTTTCTTTAAAAAAAAAAAAAGAAAAAATATAAAGAATGAAGGAATTTGTTCTTTCCTTGCCACCCCTCTTTTTTTAAATTATTTTTAAAAACAAAAAAATAAATAACCTATCTTTTAAAATTATAAATAAAACTAATATTTAAAAATATATATATATATATATATATATATATTTAAAAAACCATAAATAAAATATACTTAACTTTCTTTATCCAAAATCTCTTTGGTTTACAACAATGCCTCGTCCATCGTTGATCTATGTAATCCTAAGCGTTCACTCATTGCAACTTCCCGTCATCATAGTTATCATACCACAACAAAAAGAAAGCGAACACAAAGTAACCAAGAACATAAATAACTTAGAAAAGAGAAATACTTATTAAATTATAAAATAAAAAATAACTTAGAAAAGAGAAATACTTATTAAATTATAAAATAAAGAGAGCACACATTTTTTTTTATATAGTTAATTAGTGACAAAAACCCTTAGTATAATAACCTTAAAATCATTAAAATATTATTTAAGTAATTAACTTTTTTTTTTTTGAGATCTGATTCTTACAAAAGTATTAACCACTTTCATAATTTTATCCTAAATCATAATTTAGTCTAAGTCAATAAATAGCTTTATCAATATGCCTAAATCTATAATCTAGATTAACACTATTTACTGGATTACTTTAACAAATCCTAAAGTCCATGTCACCTAAAGTAAAACCATCTCGTTATGTAATATATTTTTGAAAGTTGCTTGAAATGTTAGGAGATTTACAAAGCTTTTTAAAGTACGAAATCCAATTATTCATATAGATCAAATTATTTTCTCGATTTCTGAGTTAGAGTTTGTCTCTTAAAAAAATTTAGGTTTGAATTTGGAAATATTTAATCATACTTTTTATTTACATAGTTTTTTTTTAATTATTTATATTAATAATTTTTTACTTAGAAAAAGTATTTTCTTTTAATTAATGTTTTGTAATTATTTATATTAATAATTTTTTACTTAGGGAAAGTAAAGTAAAGAGATTAATTATTCTTTTATTCTTTTAATTAATGCTTTGTAATTATTTATATTAATATTTTTTTACTTAGGAGAATCAAGCTAAGGGGATCAATTATGATTTTGAAAAAAAATATAAAACATATTTTGTGTAGAGCATAGGATTGGCCTCAACATTGAGGTAGATGCAATGGTAGTCTATCAAAGTTTGCATAGGCTTAAAGTACAAGGGGTGAGAAAAACTATAATGGTTGGGGATTTAATAGTGACAATTTGCTCCCTCTTACATCAATAATTTCTTTAGAACCTTTGCCTATCACACTTTATTTATTACATTTTAATTTTGGTTAAAAAATTTTAAGCAATCAATTTTTTTTTTGTGTTAAGAGTTCACAATAAAGTTATTAATCATCCAACCAACCTTGCCATGGGCACGGATGAAAGTAATATTCAAATAAAAAGGGGTGCATCTATTACTCTTCTCCCCTCTCTCATGATGACTATGACACCTTCGAGAGTTTCTTAAGGGCTTGGCTTAAGTATATGGAGGCAATTTTTTTTGATCTTTCTAACATATATTAAGTCCAACATGTGTTTCTCCCTAAGCTTTTTATGGCGCATTGTAGAGGAGATGTGTGTGTAAAATGCAAGCTTGATGAGATTTGACGTAGTGTTAAAAGTGCGAACATGGGATGGTAAAAACTCAACAACTTGTGTTGTTTTTGGATTGTGTTGATGGCATGAGAAATGGGAGGGGAAACGCTCGGTTGAACTTTAGGAGAGGGATTGGTTTGTCATGGAAACAATCATTTAGGTGAGATTTCTTTAGGAGTTGGAGAAGGAAACACAAACCTTCATGCAAATCTAGCGAAACAAATTTTCAGAATTAGACTTAAGACTGGACTCTATGTTTTCACCGCTGAGGCAAATTTATGAATTTCTCAATATTCCAAGATTATTGACTCAATCTCCTCATTTGACTCATACTTTTGCAACTTTAAATTCAAAAGTAGATAGTTAAGACGATCAAAGTAGCTCAAAGCTAAAATTGATAGCCACTGGAAAAGATTATTGCTTTGAATATCAAATAACCAAAATCATGTGTCATGGGAAACCCAACCAAAAACTCGAAATCCTTGAAGATGCCCTTCACAAACTCACATTTTAATTTCATTGTTTTATGTTATGTATTGTCAAACAAAATTTCTTTTAGATTAAGATATACAAAAGTATACCTACACCACACTTTTAAATTAAAAGTCTAGTTAGAGAGTTTTTAAATTAAGAGCATAGTTAGACAATGATCACCTTCTATATAACGAAAATAATAAATTTTGATAAAAAGCAATGATTATTTTGTATTACAGTATTGTATGATTGGATTGCAATTATATTTAGACATTATTATAATTTTTTTAAAAACTACTCTCTAGATCCTTCTATTCTCATTTTTACTTATAACTTAGAAATAATATTCATACACACACTTTTGATAAAAAACAATGACTATTTTATATTACAATATTGTATGATTGGATTGCACTTATTATTATAATTTTTTAAAAACTACTCTCTAGATCCTTCTATTCTCATTTTTACATATAACTTTTAAAGAATATTCACACATAACTTTATTTAAGAATATTCATACACACCTTCCCCCTCTTCAGTAGTTATGTTTCTCGAAACAGTGGCAAACCACTCCTTCAAGAATGAAAAAATCCTCCTTTCTTTAGAAAAGAAATGGATTGGCACTTTCACTTATCGAGACATAAACAAAGCTCTGCTCGCCCCTATCTCACTCCAGGTTGGTGTCTGTGAGACAAGGACGTAGTCTTTCAAGACTAGTGGAGGAGGCAAGGCATAGCCTCAGTCTTTTTCGATGGAGCCTCCAAAGGAAACCCAAGGAACACATGAGTAGGCATAGTGATTTACTCCTCGGATGGATCTCGAAAAGACAACTTCAGTTGGGGTCGAGGACATAGAACAAATAACCAAGCTAAAATCCTTGGGCTACTCAAAGCTTGCCAAATAGCGCGGGAAAATGGCATAAAAGAAATACAAGTATTTGGAGACTCCGAAATCCTGATTAAGATCTTAAATACGAATGAATAACTCAGTAACCCAGTGATCAACAAGACTCTACTCAGGATTCATCAAGTTCTAAAAGATTTCTCCTACTCTTGCTTTTTCCATATCTTGCGTGGATCAAACAAGGAAACAGATACAAAGACAAATATAGGCTGCCTCCTACATCTAGGTATGCTAAACAAAAATGACAAAGACCCCAATAGATTCCCATCTTGTAGTTTGAGCTTTATCTCTTCTCATATCATTGTAAGAATGAGAAATGCTGTACACTATTTCCATGTAATGATGGTTGATCAATAAAAATACCAATTTTAGTTTAAAAAAAAAAATTAATTCATACACAGAGTTTTGATAAAAAAAAATAATAATTATTTTATATTACAATATTGTATAACTGTGTTCCACTTCTATTTAAACATTATTATAATTTTTTTAATAAACTACTCTCTAGATCCTTCTATTCTCATTTTTACTTATAACTTCCAAAGAATACTCATACACACATAACTTTGTCGTAAATCACAATAAATAACACACATAACTTTGTTGTAAATCACAATAAATAATAATAACTTTGTTGTAAATCACAATAAATAATAATAATATCTTTGTTGTAAATCACAATATTTTTATTATATTCGGCTTTTAATTATAAAAGAAAATGTATTTTTTTTACACCATGCAAAGGTCATAAAAAACGAAAGAATATTCATACACACACACTAAGAACTTTGTTGTAAAATCACAATAAATAACAATATTTTTATTACAAAAGGCTTTTAATTATGTAAATTTTTTTTTTTTTTTTACATAATGCAAAGGTCATCAAAAAAACAAATATAAATACATGGCAGTGAATTTCTGCAAACACATGAAGATCTTAAACATTTACTCGGAGTAGACATATCTTTCTACAAAAATCTAATATTTTATAAAAATATCTCGTGGACTACATGTCAACCCCGAGGAACGCCACACAGTACACTAACACCAACTCCCATCCCGACATATATATATTTTCTCATCTTCGCCTGTCGACCTGCCCTGCACCTTCTTTCGCCTTTCCTCTTTGGGCAAAAACTATGAAATAAAAATGGTCTGGACACTAGATATTTCTAGACACTGTGAGTGCGATATTTCTAGATACTGTGAGTGCGAGGGCGAATAAAACCCCTTCGGGATCACCTTTTGTTGTCATATAATTTGGATAGTTCATGTCGACTACTCTCATTCAGAGGTTTTGCTGAGGTTTATCCAAATGGGTAATGGTGATACCCAACCGTATTGAACTCTGAATTCATTCTAAAAACTTGGTATCTCGAATATCGATTTCTTTTCTTGATCCAGCGACCGTTTCGGAGTTGGGTTTGCCTGATTTTTTGGGGCAAAAAATCCCCGTCGGAGTCCAGAAAAAGAAGACAAGGCACCGTCGAAAATTACCCACAATGGCAACCCCCGCAGAAGGTTCAAGCTCCTCACCCCTTGGCTTTGTAGAGGAGAATCCGCAGCCATTGCCGCCTGTCCCGCCCCAGCCCATGGAGGGATTGCAAAGCAGCGCCATTCCTCCGTTTCTCACCAAGACATACGACATGGTGGAGGATCCTTCGACGGACCAAGTGGTCTCCTGGAGCAGCGCGGGCAACAGTTTTATTGTGTGGGATCCCCCCGAGTTTTCTCAAAATCTGCTGCCCCGGTGTTTCAAGCACAACAACTTCTCTAGCTTCGTTCGCCAGCTTAATACTTATGTGAGTTCCCCTGTTTCATTCAATTTTGTTTTCAGCGACATTGTATGGTGATCATTGCTGGAATAATTCGGATTTGGGTCGGTGTTTTGTTACAACTTTTTTTGGGTATTGATTCTGTGGAGTGCTTTCTTTTCCCGTCTTATATTTTGTACTAGGTTTTTGCATTATGTTTATTGAAGCGACTTATCTTCTATGCGTCAAAAATTCCTTTCTTTTGTTGGTACATTGAAGTTTGGTTATGAGGTCGGTCCGGGACGTCAAATAATTCCATGTGTTTTACACCGGTCTGAATATTCCATGAATTTTACACCAATCTGTCCACATCGGTAGTGGAGTAGCGACCCTCCGACGAACATATGGTTGATTGGTTGCAAGATGAATATGTGTTTACTCGGCCTGCCCCTCCTATGTGGGTTGTGTTGTGTAGGTGAATGTGTAAGATGCGGTAATTTTTGGTCTGGGTTCGTTTAGACACCGACGGTGTCTAAACGAGGGAATTTTAAGAGAGCAATATAAGATGGTTTGTAATGGGCCATTGCTTGGATTGTATTTTTATGCAGGTGCAACTGACAAGATTTAGGGGAGAGAGTATAACATGGAATTGGGTGAATTGTCTTTAGCGCTGTTTCTGGGTTTCATATTTGGTTTAGAATGTTAGACATGTTCTGGGAAATTTTGTTTAAACAGCGTCAGTACAATCTGTGATTCAATTTATTGTTGTGTATGACTAAACAGAAGCTGAAACAGTGGGCTCTCTGCTTCCGGATAAAGGTATAAAGTGCATTGGATAAACTGGATTAGAATATAACCATGATGTAGAATATCTTAATTTAAAAACGAAGATTCTAGAACTGTCTCAAAAATTCTTGGATGGAACTGTTATCGTTGATCAAGAACCAGTGATTAGTCGACTCAAGTGATACAATTTTAAGGAAGTTTTGGGGATTATATTGAAGGAAAAATACTCTTTTCCCATAATTTTGGGACAATGCCCATCCAAAGCATGACTGTCAGCTCGGTGGCACTTGGAGTTCTTGCTGCTACAGGGGAAGTAACATTCGATGCCGTCCAGTACAAGTAACTCACAGAAGGCAGGCCCTGAATTGCAATCCAGTGTAGGGCATACATTACTCAAATTGTCATACAAATTTATATCACAGAATGCATGTTATTGTCCTCAATCCTCATGGCAATTTAATTGAATGTTCAAAAACCTGTGAAAAGTTAGAGATATAATTTATCGTAAGATTATATGAAAGACAGAATAAGAAAAAAATGAAAAGTGAAAGGAATGGTTATGAATCGAATCTTTCAAGTAGCCTCTTGAATTTTATGAAATGGTGGAGAGAGAAAATGAAAGGTCATTGTTGGATTTTCCTATTGCAAGTGAGCGTAGCTCACTCCTTGAAGTGCCTGGCCGTTCTGGAATCTGTATTAAAAAAGAGTACTGAGTGGGCTGGAAGAAATCTACGGTATAGAATGGTTATGAATCGAATCTTTCAAGTAGCCTCTTGAATTTTATGAAATGGTGGAGAGAGAAAATGAAAGGTCATTGTTGGATTTTCCTATTGCAAGTGAGCGTAGCTCACTCCTTGAAGTGCCTGGCCGTTCTGGAATCTGTATTAAAAAAGAGTACTGAGTGCGCTGGAAGA
>JASDQU010099819.1:386245-457335 GCA_032191745.1 Picea mariana
TAAAATACCAGTAATTTAACATTGGGGGATTTAGACCATAATATCTAACGTCAGAGCCTAGATGATGGTTTTGTCTATTTTTTTATCTTGGAAAAACTCAAAATAGATTTTACGATTTGCCTAATCTAAATTAGTAGTCAATTAGTAGATGACGATGTCAAAACTATTATTTATATAGGTATACTATTTATAAATTATGATATTTAGTGTAATATCTTATAGTTAAAACTTGTTTTTTTTCCATACTTCATATTTATTAACAAATTTATATAACATTTAATGCCTTTGGGAGGATGTAAAACTACCCAAACATTTAAATTTGTGATGGTCATGGAACTGGAAACTAATCATATCCCATTCTCGAATCTATACTAAACTCAACAGAGATTTCAAATTCCACTGTATGTTGTGTATTGGCTTTGGCATCTCAAACCTTGGATTGAGTGATTCAAATCTATTTCAAAAATAAGATGCTATCAAGAGAAATTATGTTAGAGAGTAATATATATAGATACTTGGGATGCAGAAAGGTAGGACCAATGAAGAACACAAGGAATTGGTAAAAATACCTATATACTAGACTAAAATAGAAGAAATAGGAAGCAATACACCATATAGGCTCTCTTGGACAAAAAATTATAAATTTCACACCCTAGATAACTGCATCATTCATAAAGATAAACTTTTGTATATGCTATTTGCATCATTAAGTTAGACACGCATCAAAGCCCATGCTGAGAATAAAAATTGGATGAGACTATGGAAAACCCAGGACGTGGAATCTTTTAAGATGCCAATGTCTATATTCTGAAATGCAAGAGCTCCAGTTTTAGAGTGTATGATACAAGCAAGCTCATTGCACTCGACAATCATAAGGATAGACATAGTTTTAAAATAAGATTGAATGAAACAAGACAGATTGCTGATAGAGTAAGTTGTAGCTATAGAGGCGTGTTGAAATTTTAGCATACCTGCAAATTCATGTATAATCTCATTTTTTGCAAGAGTTCTTATGTCAGTTTCGAGGGGATTAGTTGATACATCCTTAGAGTCAGTAACAGGTACCTTGCTCACTGGATATGACTGGGGTTGTTTCTACTCAGCCTTGTAGACACAAATAAGCATTTAAGCAATCTGATAAACACTGCTGAAATTGCTCCTAAAATGCCACAATTTGAGTGACATGTTATTGCAATTGAGTCATTAAAAGTAGGTTCTAAAATTACCTAAGCAATAATGAAGTAAACAACGGTAGATTCATACCTACTTGCAGACTTTGATAGGTTGTGCACTTGCTCCCCAAATCAGACCTACTCAACAGTCATCTAAAGTGAATGTTCATTGTTCCATAAAGTTGAACGTTTACAATTCTTTTTGGCATTTTGATTTGCCGTGTCCAAATGTATCTCGGAAGTTTCCACTTCCAAGTTCCAGTTGACCCAACATATGTGAACCTTCTCCGTTGGGGGCTAAATCTGTGGCAGGTGGCCTTTAATAAAGATGAAAGACCTTCGACAGAGAGATGTGAATATTTCCACATAATGTACATGACAGATGTGAATATTTCCACAGGAGAGTAGTTGTAGACACTAATTGCCATTGTCTCGAGACATTAACAACCTGCTGAAAGAAGTGAAGATACAAAGTCACCAAGGTATAGCAGCCATCCTTGACCATAATGAACAATTCATCCATAAACTTGCTATCCTTTGTATCCATAGAGGCAGAAAGGTGCAACCTTTATTATAGTACCTCAACAAAAGAATTTCTGCAACAAAATTAGAATATAGGAATTATTCTAATGCCTCAGGAAACCATAGAAGAGGTTATTCTACTATACCCATTGATTGATACAGAGGATGAAATTGAGTTATCGTGGCACAGATTGAGCCTGTGTGAACCTGACAGTTGAAGTCCACTCATAAAAACAGGATAGGTGGATACTATTTGCATACGTGATAGCACCAATCTTCCATGGTGAGAGGTTGCAACGAGATTTCATCCTGGAAGATGTAAGAAGATACAAGCTACCACTCAGAAATTCTGTCAGAAAGTGTTGCTGAATAGAAGGGCCCTTCTACTCCTCATCAGGTAGGATATGGCCCCAAACATGGATCTTGAAGATGATACCCAAATTCTGCAGATTCAGTATGCACCCCTGCCAAGTTGTTTGAATCCACAAAATATAATAAGAAAGGAATCACTGTTTTATGTAACTCACCAAACAAAAGTGGGGCATAGGGTAAAAACCTTAGAGATGCTAACAGAATTGGAAATCAAAAGGTGTGACCTGTGGAGGATTGTATGAGATTGGTTCATAATAAAAATAATGATTGATGCATGTTAATACACTTAGATAGATCATTAACTAGAGAGTGATAATAAAGGTATAGAACTCAATTAAGATCCAAAGTCCACCAGTGAGTCACTAGTGATTCACTAGAATCATGCAAAAAACATAGCAACAATGAAATACCAACAATGCAATAACAATGATTCATACTATCCACCCTATTTGTGAGGGGAAAACTGTTCAGCCACTTTGAGGGGGCAACTTCCAAATACATTTACATAAGCAAGAGATAAAAGATAATTCATATTCGATCATCATATGAGGAGGATTACGACATTATTTATAAGTGCCCTGATTTCTAACACTAAAACCACTTACTAAACCATAGGTACCTATGCCATGTGCATAAATCCATGCGCAACCATGAGAAGACACATGGATCCACACCCATAACTTTAATATTCATACCAACCCCAACATTAATAGACCCTTAGGCATTTATTACATTACTAAGGAGGGGCATAGCATACCATCACCTTTCAAAAAGCTTTTCCCTCAAAGCTTTCATTGGAAAGGTCCACTAGGTACATCCATAAGCTAGGGTCCCTGTTAGAATTAGAGAAATAAAACAGAGCAGAACTGTCTTTTTCAATTTTTCAGTTAGCAGAACAACTATGTCTCATTTTTCAGAAAAGTAAATAAAACAAAATTGCTTGAAGTCTGAACAGAGAAACAATAAAAGATTCTAGCTGCAAACAAATTTCTGAGTGAGTAATGTCATTCAGATCTAAGCTAACAGTATTAGATATTAGCTAAGAATAGAAGATCTGGAATAGTCAACAGAATCTAATCTACAATGCTGATGTAGATCTTATACATATCAAAACACAAACTGATACTCTGATCTGAAAATGATAGATTGATCTAAGCAAAATACTGATCTAGGAGTAGAACAAGGTTTAGTCTATGGATCTGATATAGATCAGATCTAAACAAGATTGGAACAGATCTCAAACATATTAAACTTCAAGTTAAATAAAGAGTTGGACCAATGAACAAATTAGCAAGTCACTTACCTTGGAGACTTACCTTTGAAGGAGACACAGTCACACCTTAGAGATGCAATGCCATTTGTGCTTATGCTCAGAAAAAATTCAGGATCATAGATCTACCATCTAGGTTAGATCTCTTGCCAAGAGATGAATAGATTTAGTTGCCACCAAGAAGAGAAACCACTTAAGCAACACACAAAAATCTCTGTAATTAAACCCTCACCCACACAACAGTTTCAAGGACTCAAACCCTCATACAGAAGGGGTAGCTTAGAGGGGCCACGACTCAATAAATAGAGACAAGGTCTGTGCTTGGGAGAGTCACGGCTCCTAGAAAGACCACGGTGCAAAAGGTGAGGGGTCAGATCTAAGCTCAAATGGCCATGGCACAAGGAAAGGGGCCAGAACAGTGCTGGAGGAGGCATGGCTTAGAGAGAGAGGCCAGATCTACACCCACGGCTCAACAGATCTGCTTTTAGGAGGGTGACGGCAGCTTCACACAGTTTGCAACAGCAAGCAAATCAAAACTCAGCTCAGCACCCTTACAACAGACTTGAAAACAGCAAAGAAGGATCTTCAATACCAAGGGCTCATGGACCTGTCAAGAACAATTAACCAAAAGCTGAACAGGACTGTTGAAGGAGGGCCGCAGCTTCAAGGAGGAGATCCGATATCTTTAGAACAGAAAAGAGTAAGTGTATGAAGGGTAGAGGGTAGGCCTCTATTTATACTTTTAGGCTAGGGCATAAGGGTAATAATAATTAAAAATAACATGTTTTAATTAATATAAATATTAATTTAAACATGTTATAATTAAAACATTTAATTAATATTTTAATTAACCCTTAAGACAGAACAAGGCACCAAACAAACAGAAGCAAGGGTAAAGGGGTTTTAGGTGGGGTTGCTTGGGGGCAATACTTGTCCATTCATTCTCAAAGTGACCTTATAATTTTATTATCATTGCATATGGGATACATCCCTCATGTGGGCATGTCCACCTTCAGGGAGAGTCATACACCAACAAGATACCTGATTAAGGATCAGGTTGCCCCAGAACATTTTTGGGGTCTTATCCACCAAGGTACAAGACCAAGGATCAACCCATGCCCCAGGCATGGGTACCCTAGAATATTTCTAGGGGCCCTAGACATATCTATGGACTTTAACTGCTTGGTCCCAGACCATGAACTCCAGTCATGTACTGGGGGTTCTCTCAGGGGTCTTTACTGCTTGGTCCCAGACCAAGAACCCCAGTCATCTACCGGGGGCCCTTACAAGGGTCTTTTGCCATGACACTGATAGTTTGGTCCCAGATCAAGTACCCCAGGAGTGCACTGGGGGCCCTAGAACTCGGCTAGGGTCTTAGCCATCCTCCCAGAGAATGGCTCTTGCAGCTGCTTTAAATTCAACAGTCCCATACATGGGTGCTATACCTAACTTCTTGTTCAATTTTTGGCATATATTAAGCAGATTATGCACTCAGAAAATTACTTCTAAAACTAAGTAACTGAAAACTTTAATGTTTAATCAAAACTGGAACTTATGAATGCTTTAATCTACTAACAGAACACACTGAAAACACAAACAGCAAATACATAAAGGAATACGTTGAGGACTGAGAATCAAATCTGCATCTCTGTTTTTATTCAAATCTGAAAACAGTAAGCTAATGCATTCTCAAACTAACAACTCTTGAAGAGCTCAATGGTCTGTTCTCTAACTCCTTTATAGGCTAGGAGAAAGAGAAGGTATAATGAATCTGGACACATGCACAATAGCATGTCAACTTGAAGCATCAATCCTAATACTATTGTGTCTTATTTGCATGGATAAATGAGCCAAGTGAAGTGTGTCTCTATTAGAGATGAACTAGAGATGAACTGAGGCATGCAAGCATGCATCCTCCTAGAGATTTGCACCCTATCTAAAATTGAGAATCCATGTGCATGAACGCCTTGTCTATCTAGGGAACTGTGCCTTCTAACCAATTGTGCATGCAACTACTAACTAAAGCAAAACTCAGAAATAGAACTGAACTGCTATATATGGAAAATAATCTTAACTGAAACTGAAGTAAGGATGGCATATGTATGCTTTTGACATGCATGTGCCCCTTGTCTCTCTCTCCTCCATAGATGCTTTTGTGTCCTCATTAACTGCTGTATGAAACTACTGAAGGAGGGCATATGCTATTGCTGTCTAATCTGCTAGAAGAGGAAGGTGCCATTGTTGGAACATAGCCCAAGCTACGCATAGGTAGAAACATACACTCCCTCTTAGTGAGGAAAGTCTTATCCAGCAATCTACATGTCTCCTTGAATATCTTGAACCTCCCCTTTGTAATGTCCCCACTTTGGGACATCATCACAGTGCAGAGGTTTATGATGACCAGAGTAGCTAGATGGATGTTATAGCGAGCACAGGGGTTATTGAGAGGCATTGTGGGGTCTAGCTTGCATTGCTCATCATATTCCATCATTATGAGACATTCCGCATAGATTGGCTTTGGTTCCGTTGCATTCCGACGATTTCCATGATTTTGACTATTTTGAGCTATAAGTTAATTGAATTCACTGAAGAGGTCATTTTGGGCACATTACTTGGAGGAACCTCTCAGTGTAATAGCTCATTGGAATCGGGAGAAGCAACACTACAGGATGGGATGGTGAGAAGTGACTTTTAGTGGCCAGGGAAGCCACAAGGAGGGATAAGGAGCTTTTTAGAGGTAAAAAGGTTAATTAATTAATTAAAGTGATTTAATTAATTAATTAAATATTAATAAAATGAAAGTCACTTTGGAGGGACAAGGTGAGCCAAAAAGTATAAAGGAAAGGCAAGGGCCTCTACTCATTCATTCATGTATGATCATATTTTCATATCTGGCTTTTAGCTAGTGAGCCCATCTCTTGGGGGTTTTGAGGGTTTTGACTTAACAAACCCTAGAGGACGATTCGGTGGTGAAAGATTCCACCTAGCTTGTCCCAAGCTTGGTCTTGGAGATGCAATACTCTCCCACACCATTCTAGTTCCAGATCTACTCAGTTGCAGGAGGATTCCACATTAGTTACTTGTGCAGATAGAGAGAAGGCGCACCAGTTGGGGGTTTCCAGCAAGAGGGGCGCACCATGCATTGAGGGAGGATTCGTCCTAGCTGAGGAGAAGTGATTTCGGGAATTCCAGGTCTTGGGTTTTCCTTGCAGGTGTCTTAGCATCATTCTTGGTGGGTTTTGGAGGCATTTTAGTGGTAGGTTTATTTGTATTAACAATGGGACGATTTCCCAAGAGGAGGGCGCACCATTATTTGGAGGGTAGCTAGATCTAAGGATCTAGCAGGTATTTGGCCTAGTTGAGCACTTGGGTTTTCATTGCTGTGCCCCGATCTATCATTCTAGTGGATTGGTGGAGCAGTTGGAGGTCTCTAGGAGAGAGGCTGAATTATTAGGGTTTTAGCCATCCAGGAGAGCGCACCATGCATTGGAGGAGGTTAAGATCCATAGGGTTTGAGGGGGATCTTGGCGATTCGAGCACCTGGGTTGTTCTTGCCATCACTCGATCTACTGTTTGGCATCTTTCTTGGGGTGATTGGACACATTTGGCTGCAGGGTCGAATTGTATAGGAGCTTCAGCATTCCTGCAGGACGTGGCATCATCCAGTTAGGGCTTCTGCACTTCATACGACCAGATCTACCTTGGTATTGGTCTTCATCTCTTATCCAGCCTTTAGAGGCTTATTTTGTATTGTCGGGAGCTTTTTGTAGCAGCACATACTTCTATCTTGGAGCCATCTGTTGAGCATTCTAGATCAACATCTTCATTGTAGCAGGTTCCTTTATTTCATGAATAAAATCATATTTGAGATGTTTTGGCTTGTCTATCATATTGCATATGGTTGAGGTATGTTCCATGGTTATATCTTCTTGTTTATAGCTGCATACACACATATAAACACATTAGCAAAACCCTAAGCGTAATTGTAAGCAAAGTGTTTGACAAAATACCTCACTCAGTGAAAGTTTAAAAAGACACCAAAACCGTGATGATCCTAGCATAATGGCTTGGGATCATTACACCCTTTGCCAGGGGCTTGGTCAAGATATTTGCAACCTATTGATATGAAGGAATGTATTGAAGAACCACTTCTCTCTTTTGGACCTTGTCTTTGATGAAGTGGTACTTGATCTCAATATGCTTGGACCGATTATGGAACACTAGATTCGCAAAGAGTTTGATACGATTCTAATTGTCACAGTAAATCACAATAGTGTTCAAAGTCTAATTTGTCAACTTTACTAATAACTCGTGAAGTTAGATGGATATACAACTAGCAGAGTTGGCTGCCATATACTCTACTTTGTTGAGCTAAGTGCCATTGAAGCTTGCTTCTTGCCAAACCAGGGAACCATACCTGAACCCAAAATAAGCAACACCCTGAAGTGCTCATCTTGTCACTAGCACTACTTGCTTGATCAAAATTTGTAAACCTATGCAACACCAACACTCCTTCGCCAACATGCCTTAGACCAAAATGCATTGTGCCCTTCAAGTGTCGGAGCACATGTTTTGGAGCAACCCAATGAATATGCCCGGGCTCCACCATATGTCGGTTCAAGGTGTTGACTGCAAAACAAATATTAGGTTTGGTACATAGATGGATCAATCAAATTTGAATTTGAATCAACAAATGACTTAAGATTTTCTACCATAGGAGTAGACATGGGCTTACAATCCATCATTTGAAATCTCAAATCTCAACCGCATACGTACCCTCTTCAAAGAAGACCTCACTTGGACTTTGCCACACCTTTAGACCCAAGAAATAGTGCATCAAACCAATGTCCTTCATATCAAATTCTTTGGCCAACTTTGCCTTGCACCATGCTATGAGTTTCTTTGAAATTCCTATAAATATCAGAGTGTCTATATACAGGACTAAGACAAGTAGATTAGAATCATTAAACAAATAATAAAGACTTGAATTTGCATCTATTTTAGAGAAACCCTAACCTAAAAAGTACTGATCATTCTTGGAGTACCATGCACATGGTGCTTGCTTCAACCCATAAAGGGCCTTCTTCAACCTACAAACATGGGTTTCACACCCATGCACCTCAAAACCACTTGGCTGTTTTATGTACACCACCTCCTTAATCAGACCATTAAGAAAAGTTGTCTTTACATCCATTTGATATAAATACCAACCAAAGATTGATGATAAAGACCTAATGAATCTAATGGAGGTATACTTGGCAACATGAGCAAAAGTCTCCCCATAGTCAACTCTCTTTTTCCGGGAGAAACCTCTAGCCACAAATTGAGCTTTGAACTTCTCTATGCTGCCATCTACTGCATGCTTAACCTTGTACAACCACCTGGAGTCAATCACTATCTTTCCCTCTGGTTTAGGCACAATCTCAAAACATCATTCTTTACAATAGAGTTGTACTCGTCCATCATGGCATCCTTGCAAACTTGTTGACCTGCTGCCTCCTCAAAATTAGAAGACTTTGCATCAATGATGGAAGAAATTAGTGCCGCATAATGTAGGAACTTCTTATGAGGATGACTTATAAGGAATGAAGTCTTAGGAGCTTACTTTCTCTTGTGCATCTTGTAATGTTTGGGTAAACCACCTAGGATTTATGGCTGAATTGGAGGGTAAAGAGGCATCCCTTGAACCTCCAAAAGCTTGTTGATCTATATCTAATTTCTTTGGAATCTATGGATTAGCCTTTTGGGGCAACAAGCTCCTCTACCTCCTCAGTGTCTACTAGAGGTTCTTGAGACTTCGAGGACAATGCATCCTCGTCAAACTTACATCTCTGCTCCTAACTATTTTCTAATGAAATGGAATATAGACTTTGTGAGCTTTAGAAGTCTCATTGTAACCCACAAAAATACCCTTCAAACTAGAAGTTTCCAGCTTAGTCCTTTTCTCCAAGTAGGAATATGAATATAGAAAGGACAATCGAAGACACAAAAGTGTGCTACTTGACGCTTCTCACTTGTGAATACCTATGTCACACGGTTTAGGTTTGAGTTTGGGTTCGACAACGATTAGGTTCAATTTGTGTTCGAATTTTTCAATCAGGTTCAGATGAGGTTCGGCATTAGGTTCGACCATATATATATATATATATATATATATATAAACTTTAAATTCAAATATAACATTAAAAAAAAGAAACCAACAACAATAACCAACCATATATGAGTAAGAATCTTGATTAGTAAATATTTATGAATAACTTAATCATGTTAAAACCCAATCATTAATGCCGTCATTGAAATTTAAACTTTAGTTTACAAGTGAAAACTGGAAAAATAATTCTTCGAACTTTAAAATTTAAAAGGAGAGACACTACCGAGCTCGAGCAGAACTTTGCAAAATGACTTCTCAATTTTGAGCCACAAAGTCCAAACTGAGTGGGATTCGAGCTGGAACCTGGAGAGAGGGGTTTGCAACTGCAAAGATGCTGGCAGCGTGGTAGAAATGAGACCTGTGTGCGACAATGTGTAGGTTTTTTTTTTAAATTTTCGAATAGCTAAACGATAGTCATAACCCGACTTTATGTGTGGTGCGACGAAAATGTCTATCTGTATGCAGCGAGTGGAAGTGTCATTCTATGTGTAGGAGGTTTTTTTATTATTGTGAAATCGCTAAATGACAAAACCCTAACCAACGAACCTATACAAAAATCCACTGAAATTCGGCTTCTAATTTGGCTTGGGGTTTGAATTCGATTTGGTTCAAATTCGTGGAGATTCAGCCTTGAGGTTTGGCCTTGAGGTTCGACGAATCTCAACAAATTTGAATTTTTTTTTGAGGTTCGCCGAATTCCGAATCCCAAGGAACTTGCTCAAAATATAAATAGTTGTAAGCCATGCTTATGCCTAGAGATGCATGGGTAGATCTAGATCATGAATTATAGATTTAGTTGTATCTATGATGGACGTGTTCTTGCTCTTTGTTGTAAGGCACTATTAGCTCCCTCTTGATCCTTGCTTCCTTGCAAAAAGTGTCAAATTCCTTGGAGGTATACTCTCCACCATTATCTAGTGTTAACACTTTAATCTTCTTACTTGTTTGATTTTCTACAAGAGCTTTAAACTCTTGAAACTTTTTGAGGGCCCCATCCTTGGTCTTCTTGAATTAGATCTAGGTCTTCCAAGAGTAATCATCAATAAATAAAACATAATAAATGTTACCTAATAATGAAGTTGATGTCATGGGTCCACATATGTTTCAATGTATTAGGTCAAGAATCTCTCTTGAGCTATGCTCCTTCCTTGGGATAATAGTCTTGGCATGCTTTTCAAATGCACATCTCATGCACACCCTTGTCTTCTCGATCTTGAAATTCAATGATCTGTGCACCATATCCTTCAAGATCGAAAACGCTCAATAGTGCAAGTGACTTAGCTTCTTTTGCCAATGCTCACACTAGTTGTCATTGTCATACACTAGGGCTCTCACTAGATCCGCTAATAATTTGTACATACCACCTTCCCAAAAACCTCAACTAGGATCCGACCAAAACTTGACTAGGATTTGGGCATCTCCTCCGAGTGATGACTTGGTGATTATCAAACTCAACAATACATCCTAGGTCTATTATTATTGAAATTGAAAGTAGTTTCTTACTCAAAAGTGATTATCAAACTCAACAATACATCCTAGGTCTATTATTATTGAAACTGAAAGTAGATTCTTAGTCAAACCAGGTACATATAAAACACTACTAAGCTCAAGAACATCACTCGAGGGCATCTGGAATTAGATGGATCCTAATGCTACTATTGGATAAGTGGCATCATCACCACGCTCCACTTCTATGTTTGCCTCCTACTCTTGAAGTCTACTAAAGGCCTTCTTGTTGATGGTCATATGTCTGGATGCTTCATTGTCCACATACCATCCGACACCAAACATGGTGTTACATGAAAGGCATGAGACCATGGAGAAGGCCATCTCAAACTTGGATGAAGGCTCGTAGACTTTGGCAAAGGATTCTCGATTCTCTACCAATTGCTTCTTCTATGGTGATCTGCCCTTCCCCTTCTTCTCAGAACACTGAGAAGCATAGTGGCCAAAATTTTGACACTTAGAATACTTGATGTGGCTCAAGTCCTTCTTGCCCTAATTTGAGGAACCTAAATCCTCTTTCTCTCTTTTTTGACCCTTCTTGGGTCCTCCTTTCTTATTTCCCTTCTTCATCTTGCTAACGAGGGATAGATTATGCTCTTCCTCATCTATACCTACCTACAACTTGCTCCAGTCTCGTCTCCTTCTGGATAAAATCGTCCCATAGCTTCTCAAAGGTGGGAAGCTTATCTTGGGCACATACACCTCAAGGCTCGGACAAAAGGCTACCAAGAAGATGAAAATCCATCCACGGCTATGGGTACTACTTCTTCACTCATGACCTCTTTTCCAACTATAGCAAGCTGATCATGGATTTCATTTATCTTCTTTTAGTAACTAGCTACAATTTCTATCTTGCTCACTTGTGTGGCTCTAAGCTTATCTTGCAGAAGCATATTTCAATTGATGTACTCGTTATGGTATAGAGTGACTAGAGTGTCGAACATCTCTTTACCCATGGTCTTCTTGGTGATGTGAGGGATCAAGTGAACCTTCATAGAGTCGAGGATGACTTGCTTTGTCTTAGCCATCATCTTTTTATATTCTTCCAACTGCATGGGATTGGTAAGCTCTACAACCTTGGTCTCCATGAAATCCCAAAGATCATGTTTCCCACTAACAACATCTATACTCAATACTTCCATGGAACGAAGTTGGAGGTACCTTCTAATCTGTCTTCGTATTTGAGACTGATTGTAGTCATATTGCTACCCTTGGACCACATTGCTAGACAAAATAGATCAACAACTCCATAGTGCTCTTCTCAGGCATAGATCTTGGGCATCCCACCCCTAAAACCTTTTGACAAGTCCCTATCCTAGGAAGAATTCCTATTATCCCCATACACAGATTCCTAGAAGGTTTCAACAAACATGCTCTGATACCATGTTCACTTTTCAACACATGGTAAGTAGATGTTCACTTTTCAACACATGATAAGTAGATTATGCACTTGGAAAATTACTCCTAAAATTAGATACTAAAAACTTTAATTTTCAATCAAAAGTACAACTTATGAATGTTGTAATCTACAAACACATTATAACATGAACCACACATACACAAAAGAATATTGTCAAGATTGAGACTCAAATTTGTGTCTTTGTTTTTGTTCAAATTTGAAAACAGTGAGCTAATGCACTTTCTATAACAACTCTCTAACAATGTAGTGGTTCGTCCTCTAACTCCTTTATAGACTAGGATAAAGAGAAGGTATATCAAATTTGGACACATGCACACCAATGCGCCAATTGAAGGATCCAACCCTAAGCACCTTCCTTGCATGGATAAATGAGCCAAGTGATGTGTGCCTCTACTGGAGATGAACTAAGGTATGCAAGCATGCATCCTCCAAGAGATCTGTGCTTTAACTAAGATTGAGAATCCACGTGCATGAGCGCTTAGTCTAACTAGGGAACTATGCCTTCTAACTAATCGTGCATGAAACTACTAACTAAAGCAAAATTCAGAAATAGGATTGAATTGATAAATATGGAAAAGCATCTAAACTAGAACGAAGTTGAGGATGGTGTAGGAATGCTTTTGGCATGCATGTGTTCTCTATCTCTCTCTCCTCCATAAATGCCCCTGCACCCTCATTAATTGTTGTATAGAATTCTTGAAGGAGGGCATATTGTTGTTGTTGTTTACTTTGTTGGACGAGGAAGCTATCTCCTCTATTGGAAGAGGAAGGTGCCATAGCTGGAACATAGTTTGAGCTATACCGGTAAAAACTAAGTGGGTTGAATGGGTTGAATATGTAATTTGAATTTGATGAGCTGGATAGTTGGAGTTGACATCAATGGAACAATTCCCAGTGTGTTGAACATTTCGTTTACCATGGGTTCTGCATTGGCAACCTTAGTAAAAGCCATTGAAGCTACCATTGGGGGCTTCTCTTCTTTCATATGAATTAGAACAACCATTGAATCATCTGTTGCGACCTTGGGTGGAACTGGGTGTTTTGCTTCCTCATAGCATTCCTCTATTGAATTTGACTTCATATTCGCTATCTCACGATTGTTGAAAAGGAGAAGACATGCTTCATGCAATTTTGAACCATAAACAATGTTTCATTATGGATTACTTCAAGGCTTGAATGATCTTGGTACTTCGTGGCTAGTTTTTCAAGTCCTATATAACACATTTGGTTATGTTCATCATAGTTCATAGCGAATTCAAGGAATTTTTCTTTAGGGGCTTCTACCACATATGTTTCCTACAAACTTTGATATTCCTCAATGAGGGGGCTAATATATCCATCTTGAGAACCCGAGGCTATCAAAATGTGTCCCCAACAAAATAGTTTGTAAGAAGGAAAACAATATGCTATCCCATAGGACTTACGGATTGTATGTCCTTTCTTCTACTACACATGTATTCCTTTTCTTCTAGTACACATGTATGCCCTTTGTGTTAGGGATAGGGTTTAAAAATATAAATAAGAGAAGCTTACATTGAAAGGATCTTAGTTTCCTGCTAGAGTTTTCAGGATAAACTTAACTACAACTTAAAATGGTTTTAACTCCCTCACTACTGTTGAAAATTGTTGTCGTAACCCCAACTCGGAAATGGCATCAATATTGGTGGCATTACAATATGGTTTCAAAGCAGAGAGAAAATCACGCTGCAAGATATGGCTTTGTGTTTGGAAAATATGGTTAGATCCAATAGGTCAACTTCTTAAGGGAATATCTCCCTCATTAGTGTCCATAATTTCTATTATGAACCCAATTCAGAAATGGTGTCAATATTCTTCTTCTAATGGTGTCAATATTCTTGATTGTAATCAACCACAATAGGAAATAAACATTCTAATTATGATTCTTTAACCCAAGAGAAAAAAGATATCTTCATATATGTAAAAAAGAATAATGTTACTTTGCCCAAATTGCCTCTCTGATACCATTTGTTAGGATTCAAAGTCCGCCATTGGATCACTTTAACCAAAATCACACGAAGAGCATATAAACAATGAAATACCAACAATGCAATAAAAACTAAATGTGATATCCGTGATTTTGAGAGTCGAAATCTCCCAAACCAATTTGAGTGGGCAACCTCCTAATACATTTGCATAAGCAAGAGATACAAGAAAATTGATACTCAATGATCACGAGGAGGATTACATCATTATTTCTAGCCTATCCTAACTTTAAAACAACTTATTAAAACCATAATGTCTATACCATGTGAATAAATCTGTGTGTAGCTACTGGAAGACAAATGTGGATCTACACTCATAACTCTAATATTAATAGTAACCCTAGTCTTAATAGACCATTAGGCCTTTATTACATTACTATGAAGATTCATAACAAGCTCCTAGAGCATATTCATACTTTGTTGATGTCACAAACTCTTAGGTTTTTTGTTATTGATGTTGTATGATGAAAAAAGTAGCGATATATCCATTTTGGTTATTCCAAATTCTAGAGTTTTAGTTGAGAGTAATATTTGGACCCACTACTCTAAAGGAAATCAATTATTATGCTAAAAGTTACTAGTCTAAAGTGAAACTTGAAAGTCCTTTCCATTCAAGGAAATATAAATTATTTCCCGGTTTCCATCAATTCCATGTGAGAAAATGCCTAGGATTAATAAATATTAATAATAACAGAATAGCTAGACTTAGATTTGGCAAGCCCTTCTACTTGGAGCCACCTTGGGCTTGACCCTTTCACCTAGAATCAACTTGGAAAAGTAAAAAAATACAAAAAAATTGAAATTTAAGTAAAAAAATATATTTATGCACAACAATTACACACCAAATAGGAAAGTTTGATGATTTATATTCCTTCTAAGAGTTAGACTTAGATTTGACTCAGATTTGGCAAGCCCTTCTATCTGAGCCACCTTGGACTTAGTTCGACTCAGTTCGACTTAAATATTAATAATAACAAAATAGTTGGACTTAGATTTGACTCAGATTTGGCAAACCCTTTTGCTTGGATCCACCTTGGGCTTGACCCTTTCACTCGGAGTCAACTTGGAAAAGTAAAAAAATACAAAATCCGCCTTGGGTTTGACCCTTTCACTCGGAGTCAACTTGGAAAAGTAAAAAAATACAAAAAAAATTCAAATTTAAGTAAAAAAAGGTATTCATGCACAATAATTTATGATGATTTATATTCCTTGTAAGAGTGCAAATAGGGAAAATCACATAGAGATACATACATTATAAGTTTGAGATACATAAATTAAGGTTCTAAGAAACTTTTGACAGAGTGAGACTTAATGGGTAACTCCAATATGAATGGTATAAAAATCAAATTTGCAAATGGGTAGCCATGGATTCCCCTTTCAAATCAACTCCAAATCAACTCCAAATTGTCCACATGCATGCGATTAGTGATCAATGAGGTGAGGGAGGCTTTGGAAGAGGTAAGATAGGTTGTCTTTTTGTTAGGTGGGGCAGGGGTCCTTTTTAAAAGGAAGTTTAATATATTTCATTTTTTAACTGGAACTGAAGCTTATATTATATAAAGAGCTATGTTGGGGAAAACATCAAAATCAAAAGAGTTTACAAAATTTTGGTGCACAACCTGTATTTCCCCTACTACTATCATGCTAAAAAACATATATATTCTTCCTGTAAAACTTCCATATAGTCTGATTGCAATTTTTTTTAACAAATTGACCCAACAAAAACACGATTTTATAGAACATTAGTTGTGAATTGATTCATAATTTGGAATCTCCTTTGCTCCACTTTGGGATGGAGAGTTTTCTTCCACTTCCATTGGTACTACACCACGCCCCCCTGTTCTTCCTTTGTATTTCCAAGGCGGGAGATTGTTGACACTTGGTTGATGGATGTTGATTGAGTTTGTTGTGATAGAACTAAAGATTTCAAAAACTGACATTCTGTTTCTAGATCATCAATGCGCGGGGTGAGATTTGAAACTATCTGTCCCAGTTCCCCCTTTTTTACCAATACTTGTTGAAGGGCCTTGCTGTTGGCTTCAACAATTTCCTTGTGTTGACGTAGGATGCATTTGCAATTTTTTTTAACAAATTGACCCAACAAAAACACGATTTTATAGAACATTAGCTGTGAATTGATTCATAATTTGGAACCTCGTTTGCTCCACTTTGGGATGGAGAGTTTTCTTCCACTTCCATTGGTACTGCACTATGCCCCCCCTGTTCTTCCTTTGTATTTCCAAGGCGGGAGATTGTTGACACTTGGTTGATGGATGTTGATTGAGTTTGTTGTGGTAGAACTAAAGATCTCAAAAACTGACATTTCGTTTCTAGATCATCAATGCGCGGTGTGAGATTCAAACTATCTATTCCAGTTCCCCCGTTTTTACCAATACTTGTTGAAGGACCATGCTGTTGGCTTCAACAATTTCCTCGTGTCGACGGAGGATGCATTTGCAATTTTTTTTTAACAAATTGACCCAACAAAAACCCGATTTTATAGAACATTAGCTGTGAATTGATTCATAATTTGGAACCTCCTTCGCTCCACTTTGGGATGGAGAGTTTTCTTCCACTTCCATTGGTACTGAACCACGCCCCTCCTGTTCTTCCTTTGTATTTCCAAGGCGGGAGATTGTTGACACTTGGTTGATGGATGTTGATTGAGTTTGTTGTGGTAGAACTAAAGATCCCAAAAACTGACATTCCGTTTCTAGATCATCAATGCGCGGGGTGAGATTCAAAACTATCTGTTCTAGTTCCCCCATTTTTACCAATACTTGTTGAAGGGCCATGCTGTTGGCTTCAACAATTTCCTCGTGTCGACAGAGGATGCATTTAATTTCGCTCCAGGTTGGATCCATTTTGAAACCAAGCAAACATCCATTATATCCAAACCCCACCTCACAATTTAACCCACTACCAGAATTGGCCGAAATAGGGGCAAGAAAGAAATCAATACCAACTATCCACAAACAACCCACTAAGCCACTTCTCGTATTGAAATCAATTGTGAAAATATAACATTCATAATTGCAATACCCATGAGCAGACCCGTTGCAAGAGTAGGAAGAAACAAAGAGGAGAATATAAACTTAGAAATTAAGACTCAGAGTGATAGTACCCAACAACCATCCAGACATTCCAACTATTGATTACAATTAATCCCATTCCCAGAGATGGCCGAACCAGAGATCCAAAAAAAAAAACAAGGACCACCAGGCCATAGACAAGCAACTAACTCACTTCCCAAATTATAAACAAGTGCAAATATAAAGCATTCCGAATTGCTATACCCGAAATCAAATCCGCTGCCGAAGTTGATATAACCAGAGAGGAAAATAAAGTCTTCAAGTTCAAGGCACAAAATGACAATATCCAAAGAGATGAAATGAAAGGAATTAAAAACGAGGTACTTGGAGACCAGAGAAAGCCTGGTCAGATGATGACTGATAACTAGCATTGGACATAAGTCACACAAAATCCCCACACCTTTGCAACAAAGAGCCCATGGCACACCACACTTGAATTCATTTCTACAGGATGGAGTGAATCTCATGGTCGGAGCCAACTTTGAAGATAACCAACGTTTACACAAACCAAATGAATGCTCTCATTAACTACAGAACTACACAAGTGTGCAAGACGCCCGATCACATGGCTATACAAACTAGTGCGCTACCACTTGCCCTTCCAATTAAATGAACTCATCATGGGGATTAAGGTATAGAAGACGTCCCTTTTGCTCCATTTATTAACATTTCACCTTCTTCTAAGCTGGATCCAACCTTTGCCCAACGATCCGCTTCAATATTAAACTCACGCTTAATGTGGAACACATTATCATTCTCAAACTCAACAAGAAGGGCTAGGGAGTGAGATATTACACGAATGAAGACGTTATTCCCAATGATATTTCGTTTGATAATAGCCCTGATCGCTAACATAGAGTCACCGAAGATAGTTAGCTTCCTAATTCCCATTGCTTTAGCAAATTTGATGCCTTCCGCAAATTTGATGCCTTCCCAAAGGGCATAGGCCTTAGCAGTGTTGTTTGAGACATTGCCTAGGCCCCAAGTGTATTAGAAACAATAATTCCTCCAGGATCACAAATTATCCCCCCCACACCTGCCACCCCGTTTTCATTTTCTTTTTTGAAATGGGGATATATTTCATTTTCCTTTTTGAACTGGGGCCCACATGAGGGACTTGAAAGTGCTTGATAGTGACTTCATCAAGTCACTTTCAAACTTAGCTGACTTAGACTGAGTTTGAGTTAGTAGCTAGCTCAACTTGCTTTTTGTCTAATTTGAGTCAGAATCGTTTGATTCTAAGTGACTTGATTGATTTTGACTACTCAGAGGCACACAAATTATAAAGCAATTGTTGGAGGAGAAATGGATTGGAATACTCATGTTAATGAGCGATTCAACCAAGAACTCAAAGAAGACCTTGACATATTGAAGAGAAATCTCAAGTGAATGGCCCAAGGGTCTTCATCAAGACCCAAGGAAAAATTTAACGGTGATAATACTGAAGAACCTGAAGATGAAGGAAAGGGATTCCAACCCTCCAGTAAGTTCACAAAATACACCTTAGCAAAATGTATATCAAACTTAATCACAACCTTTATGTCCTCTATCTCAGCCTATTCTTCCCTCAATCTTGGAGAATGGACAAACTATTTATAAAGTCCAAAAAGATCAATAATGATCTTGCTTGAAGGAAGGCAAGTGCAAAAATATTTCTTGTGTGGCATGTGGGGCTATACAAAACATCAGTGCATCTACTCCTTCCACAGAGTAACAATATGTTTGAAACATTTACATAATACAAATCATTCAAGACAACAATCAAATGGAAGAAGGTCAACTAGTTCATTTGGAAAGAATTCAGCCTCAAGTGCAAACTAATGAAGAAAATTCAGCCGAGATTTCTACTAGGAAAAATCATGTATGTGAAGAGTCGCATTCTGCTCACACAGTTTCTGCATATCAGGCACAAGCCTTTGAAGAACAATATTATTCTCAGCATATTCAAAGAATTAAGCACTATCAAGATGGAGATGACCCTCTGAAACATCTTGAAAGAATTGAGAAAGCATTAGAGCAATCTAGTGAAAGAAAAAAAGTTGAAAATATTCCCTGCAACTTTGGGCAGCACACCATACTCTTGGTGGATAGCTCATTTCCCCGGGCAGCAAAGAGAGATATCTTGGGAAGAATTTAAGGTTTGTTTCTTATGCAGATTTAAGAAGCTAGTTGGCGAAAAGCATGATGGTTATTGGGGCCCAATAATAACAAGGCATTTCTTGGAGCTTCATCCAATACAAGTATGAAGCAGTTCAGTTATTTGAATATAAAGAGGAGCTAGCACCTCACATACTGGGAGGTAGGATTGAAGGTTTCACTTATAAATGGTTCTGTGAACAAGAAAAGCTCTGGCAAGTTAATAATTGGAAAAACTGTTAAGGGCTTGGTGCTCGTAATTAAATGCAAATCCCATACCCTTGTACGCAATAGAATCCAATGAAAATGCTGCAATCCTGCCCATTCTGAAAACTGTTAAAGTCTGCTGAATTTTGAATGGGATATGAAATTTTTCTTTCAAGTTTCTCCATATGAAGTCTGATGAGGTTGGAACCACTGTCAAACATCCTGAAACAATTAATGGTAATGTTAAAAATTTAAGTAAAATGATAAAAATGAAAGATAAAGGAAAAGGAAACGTCAACTTTTAAAAAGGAAAGATAAATGAAAAGAAAATGTTAACTTTAAGAATTTAACATTACCATTATTGCCTCTCAAATTGCTCTTGCTCAAACCGCGTGAGGCAAAATGAGAGTGAAATCCTCTATAAAAAAAAATTATGTTCTTAGAGGCTTCTAGAAGTCTCATTATTTATTAACTAACTTCTAATTAGGGATTCAATCCAAAATTGTGGGTCCCAACAGTAAAAAAGTGTCAAAATCAGCTGAATTAGAGTAGAGATGGAAACACACTGTACAGACATGGGTGCAGCCTTGAAACGTGTTTTCAGTAGTAAGAAACACATTTCCCACATGTGGGACATGTCCATATGGCTGGAAATGCATTTCAAGGCCGTACCACATGCGTTTCCATATTTCCATATGGAAACGTGCCTAATACAGCACTTGAAGTGGCATTTCCTGCAACATAGGTATTTAGACTTACAAGTATCCTTTTGTACTTTAATGGGAAATAAGACAGACTATTTGTGATAAGATAATAAGAAAAGTCAATTAAGACTTTGGAACATAGCTGAACCATTAAAATGACTTTGGAATATTATGCAATATTTAATAATGGAGAGATATAGAAGGAAAGACCATTTTGGAATTTTGCCTAGAGAGCTGCTGGTCAAAAAGTCAAGAACTGAGAAACATGGGAAGCAAAAGACCTTACCAGCAAGAGCTGTTGAGCAAACAAAGCCTGCTTCTCAAAATGCCTGGCAGGCTATAAAATGAATGAAGAGCAGTCTGGATGAAGTTGATAGAGTAGATGTGGCATCAGAGGTAAGATTCTCTCTTTCAATGGATACGGTTGGGCTTCTTGTTTCCCATGTTGCAGATATGCTTCTCACATTTCTCTTGGTGTGAACTGTTGCTTGGGTTACATTTACTTCTATTTAGGATTACACAACTCTCTTTTAAAATGTTTATAATTTCGCTTTGGAGATTTAGACCTTGACAATGTAGCATAAAATCACATTCAACTACATATAATGTGTAAAGGTTTTTGTTTCAGTTATAGGTGGGCAGTCTTTGATGAGTGGTTTATTTTTGATGCAAGTGCAATGTTGGGAACACTGTTTAACAGAGGTTTCCCAATCTCTACCCAATTTTGATCTGAGATAGCACTATTTAGTAGACTGTAAGGAATTAAAAATGCTACAAGGTTTTAAATGGTTTGCATGATAGTCTTTTGAAGCAAGAATTGGGAGATATAATTTTGGCTAAGTTACAGGACATTGGGATGATATACGAGTGTTCGACAGACACACACACACACATATATATTAAAATTTTAAAATTCACAATAAACATTTGTAGTTGCTTCAAGCTTGTAAGCATAACAAGCTATACTATATAGTATTATGCACATCCCTTACACTTGCCAATTTTGAAAATTTAAAATTCACAATAAACATTTGTAGTTGTTTCAAGCTTGTAAGCATAACAAGCTATACTATATAGTATTATGCACATCCTTTACACTTGCCAATTTTGAAAAAGCTCGAGCAATTTAAAAAAGGGCTGAGTGACATTCCATTATTGGCTGCTGGACAAGAGCAATATGCAATTTTGCTTTAGGAAACTTGAGCAAAATGCAGTTTAGCTTTTGGAAACTTAAGTGAGAACTGTCTCTATAGCAGTTTTTCTTTCTCATATTTCTTGTTAATGATGATTATTTTAAAACATAAAAGACATTCCCTTCTCAATAGGTTTTGCATATTTTTACAGATGTGTTGAAAACCACTATAAAACAATTTGGTTCTCTAAATAGATTAGATTCATATTTCAGATTAAGAAGGTGATTGAATAGAAATTTATTCAAACATTTAGTACCCAATCGAAATCACTACTATCTAATTGTTTTCACAATGCTTGAGGTTGGGATGGTGGAAGCACTAGACTTGAATGACTCTTAGAAACCCATGTACAATATGTAAAAGCTAAGATGACCAGAAGAATGAGAAGAACAAGAGCAGTAACCACAAGGATCAGCCCTTTGAAATGTTGCATTCACTGTTTTTTTGACATGGAAACTTTGCTTGTTGTAACATTGTTGCTGAAAATACAATATTTAAATCACCAGAAACCCAAATCGAAACCCATCATACAAAACCCATGTTTTCAGCTGCAACTTTTACAATGGATTTAGATTCAATGCAATACAAAAATAATGGAGGGGAAAAAAGATCTTATTGTCCAATCATCAATTTCCATGATTGTCAAGACTGAAGATATATGCTCAGAATATCCCCGAAATCTCCTAGAAAATCCCTGAAATCTGCCCAGAACATCCCTAAAATTTGTCCAGAACGTCCCTGAAATCTGTCCGAAATGTCTTGGGGATGGCCAGCAAGTCCCCGAGTCCCCGATGGAGTCCCCAATAATTTGTGTAAGTTTCCTAAGGGTTCCCACGATGGGTACGTGGTTTTTTTTTGGGGGACGGGTCCCCATGCAACACACACACGTATAAACAATTACAAATACAAAAATAAATAATAGACATAAAGATCCAAATTTTTTAGAACATTTACAAACTATTGGTACAAGTAGTTACTACATCAAACACACAAGAAATTAGAGTATTCAAGAATAAATACACAAATAAAATGGAGGTTTAGAAGTTAGAATCAAATTAGAGTATTCAAGAATAAATACACAAATAAAATGGAGGTTTAGAAGTTAGAACCATAAACTGCAGTTTGTAGTTTTCTCAATGAGTCATTTGATGTCATCAAAATCAAAATGTATTACATAGATACTGATATTATGGGTGGGAATGCCAATGCTAAATAAAAAATAGGGTATACTAGATACAAAGGATGTTTTCTCTTTTGAGCTCGCTATCTTGTTATAGTAGGGTTATTTTAGGGTTATTTGCGGCACTGGCAGCTCTGCTAGGCAGCAGGAGCAGTAACAGAAATAGATAGATTTGGAGGAGGGAGGGCAACACCAATACTGACATTCTTCCCTTTCCTTTGACCTTTACTAGCTTCCCTAGATGATTAAGCCATGATTTCTGTGGTATGAAAGAAGGAGAATGTTGTTGTTGGAGAAATGACAAATCGAGGATGTTAGAAGGCCTTCAAATCTCTTGGAATACCTTCAAATCTGGTTTTTCTCATTCACCTGCACAATGTTAGAGCGTTTTTCTGTGCCTGAAGGTGAAAAAAACAGGGGAAAATCGCTTTTTCTAACTTGTTTTGGCCCTCTACGTGTCCAACATCTCAGGATAGCTAGGGTATGTGTCAGACACTAGTTTGACGTGTCTTGTTTCAGGACACATGTCAAACTCATGTCTGACACATCCTAGCATGTCAGGTCTCTGACATGTGGGATACAGAAACAGGCCATGGGGGACGTGTGGGGATGTGCCCTGTTTCTTAGAACTTCTGTTATAGTTGCTATTTGGAAGTAGCCCAGTGCATTTTATTGATAACTTGTCGAGGGATTCTCTAGATTGATGTAAATAATAGAACACTTATTAGAGCAGATGCATTTTTTGTCGATATTGGTACCAAGCATATTAGAAACAGCAATAGGACCCTAATAAAACTAATAACTTTTAAGTCAGAAAGAATAATAGCTTACATAGAAAACAAAATGATGATCAATATGGCCTGTATTGTACAATGGAGGCCATGTAAATTTGGCAGCTTGACATGGGGAAATTATCATAAAGGTGATTACATGTTTGTGCTTTCTTTTTCCATTGTTTGAATCATAGTAGCAGAATTCCGTCAAATTGGCCCTCCCTGTAAATTCAGTCTAGAAATCTATCTGTTGTTTTCTGCCATCTAATATTCTTTGAATCTCTAATATCCATCCATCTGATATTATTGTATTCATTAAATGTGTTATGATGTGCATTAGTATTTTAGTTAAATTAATAAAGTGCCCTTTTCTTTAGTTGGTCTAATATTAATTGAACATTTAATATCCATCTGTCTGATATTATCATTAAATGTCTCCTCGCTTTGGGGTATGCATCCCAACTCCTGGGTGTGGGAAGGTGCCCCCAGCAAAACACGAGGGACATCCCCTCAAAATAATCCAAAATCTGATTTTTATGGTCTAATACGATGTCCATTATTCTCATTTTTAAGGTCCTCTCCACGTCCACCATGCTCAGCAATATAGTTTACAGTCTACTTTGCATTTTCCATGTCCTTTAATATGTTACATGAATTTGTCCAGTTAGTTACCGTAAGAGTTTGACCTGCATATTTCATGCCCAACTAGCTGATATAGAGGTTCAATCTGTGTATTTTATGTACGGAAGTTGTACAAAGAGGATTTGTGTTTTCTTTTGCCTAGCAACTGGTTACAGAGATCCAACTCTCATGTCTAGTGCCAAAATATAGACTGTAGGTTACTGTACACCTACTAACTTTCCTCAAGATTTGTATTTCTTAGAACTGTGTACCCTCCTCCCAGCAGTGGCAGATCCATATAAATTACAGAGTGCCATTGTTCAATGATATAGAGCATGGTTTTATAGTTAGATCACAGGGTTTTACCTTAAGTTTTTTCTCTTCTACATAAATTTTATTTCCATTTTAATTTTTTTTGTTATATAATTTTTACATACATACATGTATGTGATGCACCTCCCCTGTACACCCACACCCTGATTTAAAAAATGGCATCCCCATCCCTGCCCCTGTACCTGTCCCCTCACCCACGGACCCACAAACCCTGGCTACTTAGCTTTTTAGGTTTTAACTAATAGAAATATGAGCAACCTTATCTTCAGAGTTATTCAGTTTCCAACCTCTGAAGTGAAATAAAATCTAATTAATCTACAGTAACATATAACGGATTGATCTTAAATTCTAGTGTTTAAATTATCTGACTTGTCCTAGACACTTTTAGCATGTTTTAGAGGCATTGCTGATTAAAATGTTTGAATTCCTGGTGTTTGCTGAATTAGCAATACATAAAATTGAATAGTTGATAGAGAATATTGTTTTAATCTTTTTGAGCCCCTGGGCATGTATTCCTTTGGTTCGAGTTTATGTCTCTCTGATTGCAGTTTTTGTGCATTTGTCTTCTCAGGGATTTCGGAAGGTTGACCCAGATCGTTGGGAGTTTGCAAATGAAGGGTTCTTGCGTGGGCAGAAACATTTGTTGAAGAACATTCATCGTCGCAAGCCAGTTCAGATTCAGCAGTTGTCACCTCCTCTTGGGTCCTGTGTTGAAGTTGGAAAATTTGGGCTAGAAGGTGAGGTGGAGAGATTAAAGCGTGATAAGAATGTATTAATGCTTGAGCTGGTTAGATTGCGGCAGCAGCAGCACAATACTGAATGTGAAATGCAAGCAATGAACCAACGTTTGCAGGCTACAGAGCAGAGACACCAACAGATGATGTCTTTTCTAGCTAAAGCTATGCAGAATCCCAGCTTCCTAGCGCAGCTAGTTCAACAGAAGGAAAAAAGGCAGCTGGCTGCAGCTAGAAAGAGGAAACGTTTGCCAAAGCAGCAGCAGGATCTGCAAGGGGACTTGGGGCCATCTAACGAGGGACAAATCATTAAATACCAGCCCAATCCAAGTGATAATACTCAGTCATTGTTTATCGAGACACTTGAGTTAGGATCGGACCCAAAACTTGAACCACCTTCCAGTCCTTTGCAAGCACTTTTTAGTGGAAGTCCAGGAAAGAACATACAGGAGAACAGCACATTAGCGGGAGAATTTATAGCTGGAAAAGGAATTGAACAAATGATACAGGAAGGTGTTCCAAACCCAGTTGCCATAGAAATCACGAGCATGTCACATTTGCAGCCTCCCTCCCTCGCAGCACTTGCCAAAGGGAAGCATGTTGAGAGTTCTCAACCTGAGGATGATCTGCAAGGTGAGGAATATCTTGTTTCCTTTGGAGAGACTGTGTGCTCAGAAGAAGAAAATACAGATCTGATGGGCTTAGAACTGGACCTGCCGGGAGATGTTGATTTCTGTATAAACAAAGAGGAACCCAAATCAGTCCTGGGCTGTGAGATGAGTAATGATCCATTTTGGGATCAGCTTTTTGGTGGTAACCCTCAATCTATTCAATCAGGGGCTGAAGGAGAAGGTGAATTTCCAGGGACTGGTATGCAGGGGGCAGAGGAAAGACCTGTAGCTGGGGAATGGTGGGATACTGAACCGAACATGAATGATATTGCAAACCAGATGGGACAGCTTACCAAGGACCCTCCCAACTCTTGATATTCTTCTGGCAAAGCAGGATTACATGCAGACTTCTTTCAAAATTTCAGTTAAAAGCTTCAATCATCTACATGGAGATTAGCGTGTTCGTAATTTAGTCCTTGGTGTTCAAGAAAGTATGTAGTAAGATACCTCTCTCTTTCATTCACAGTATGGGATTCCAGTTGTTAGGTTGCTTATTGCTCTTTTGTCTGTCCTAGCAGGTGGATCCCATTGTTGCTGTGAGCAGACTAGTTAGCTTGGTTAGCCGCAGCATATTTTGAGTTATTAAAATGAGAGTGTCGATGGCTGTGCAGGAGTCTGAGGTCTGTGGATCATTAGTTCTATTATAACTTCCTTTAGCATATTTTAAGTTCTTAAAATGAGAAAGTGTTGATGGCAGTGCAGCATTCTGAGGTCCGTGATTCATTAGTACTATCGTAACTTGCCTCAGAATCCAATACAGGAAACCATCCATTCCCTTGATCTGCATGCTGCTGCTGTTTTTGTGACAACCTGTTGTCCTGTGTATGATGATTGTGTTTTAAAAGGTAGTATTATATTGCATTCACATTTGTGAGGTAATGCCATTTACTTTTAATGTGACAACGCTCTCTCTAAACTTTGCTTACCTGGAATAGCCAATGATGGAATTGAAGCCTTTGTGCAGGCTTATTCCACTGTTAAGTGACGTACATTTTTTTAGTGTCTATGTTCTTTTTTGTAAATAAGTTCGGTAAACGCAGAAAAAGTAAAGTAATTCTTAAATTAGAAAGAGTTAGCATAGTAGAAGAGATTCATGGAAATGATGTTAATGCTGTTTCCTGCAAGCAATTCTCTTGTGCATTAGTAAATTTAGTGTATTATGTTCATGATATATTGAGTAAATTCGATGTCTTCTCTTTTCATGGTTTAAGCAGTGGTTAATTCATTTTAGCTATGTGTATAATATCTTCATGAGTATTATACTAATCACCTTTTAGCGGCTTCATCGCAGACATAATTGGTGGCAGATTTGTATCAGTTGCAATATATTTGGGAGCCACCTTTGTATAACTCTAGATTCTGGATTGTTGTCTCTGGAGTTCTTAGCTGCGTACAATCCAACAATTGACATTATAAATGCTTCATACTTAATGACAGTTGTGTCACTCTGAACCCTTAGAATACAATTCCGATCTGTACCCTGTCTGAAACAGGTGAAGTTCCTACTCGTTTGAAGTCATTGTAAATTGTTATATTTACTATGGAGCAAGGTTCATACAGCTCAAATTATGTCGAAAGTAATATGTACCGTGTTTGAGAAAATGCAGATTGTCTCGAGCTTCCCATTAGTCACCTCAGTTACTGGAGAAAGTGAATGCTTTCTGTCTCACAGCTACTACTTGCACTGTTAGGACTGCACAATGCTTTGGATTTTGATGCTGATGATTTTGTGTGAGTCAGTAAGATTGTAGGAGGCTATGCAATCCATTTTTGAGAGCATGCTGCGCCTATCGAGTGGGCATTAAAGTCAGGATGTCATTGGAAGTAGTTCAATATCCATTCAAACGAGAGCTTGATAGTTGAAATTATACTGAAATATGTGTTAAATTACGAGATTATTCTCACTTGTACAACAATTGGAAAGGCCATAATGTAGAGTATATGAATATGGTCTGTCATCTGTAAAATGATGTTGAATTGATAAAATAGGGGAGAAAAAATGGATTCATTCTGCTAGAAGCATGAAATTTGTATAGAAAATTGCAACTAGATTTGGCACTAGCTATTTCTTTATGTGGATTCGATGTGATATTTGTAAATGTCCATGAAAGATGCTAAACTTTCATGACAAGTTCATCAATGTTCCTTCAACAATAACAGGCATGATAATTGACTACTGTCTTATTTGAATTATTCATCTGGAGTTTGGCCAATGTCTATATATGTACTTGCTTGTGATAAATTTTTGCTGTGATAGTTATCAGTTTGAGATAAAAGTTAGGATGCTTCCATTCTGTGATGGAGAGAGAGAATGGAAAATCAAATTTGCAGGGCAGCCTTGTATTGCAAATTTTAGCAATGTTAGTGTGAAGTTGTCGTATATGAAGGATTAGTTTTACGCTTCAATTAAAACAAAAATTTGTTTGTGTTACTTTCCACATGGGATCATTCGGTGTTCTTACTAATTAGATCATGCTTCATAGTGGCCATGTTGGTTTTTCCATGGACAAGAACAGAAAATAGTTATTACGGAGCTCCATTGATATGGAGTGCTAGCATGCTGTAGCCGTATAAGAAGATTGCCTTAATTTTTAAGTTGCTAAATATCATTATGGATGTATTTATCTTTTATTGTTATGCTAGGTGGCCAATGTTATGCAATTCGGTCTTTATTTATTTAATACCTGTGATGGAGGTACATGGATATGGAGTGTTAGCATGCTCTTGCCATATAAGAAGTCTGCCTTGAATTTTGTAGTTAAATCATTATGGATGTTACTGCCATTTACGAAGATGATCATAAATTTTGAATTAGGTAAATATCATTATGGATGTTCTTGCGATAGAAAAAGATTATTTGAAATCTTATAGAAGTTAGAAATCATTAGTGATCTATTAATCTTTGAGTGTTATGCTATTTGGATCATGTAATGTAATTGGATTTTTTTTTGGTAATTTGGTTATCTGCACAAGGTCATTTGTTCAAAAGCAATGCAACTTGGCCTTTTCGTTTTGAGCATATTGGCTTTTTGCTCAAAGTCATGTGTTGGCACCATGTAAAAGCAATTTTCTGCACTTTTTTTTAATAATATCCCTCGCTCGCCTCCACATACATACAGATATATGTTTGTTAATTGAAATATATATTTTGGGAAACTTGTCAAACACTTCTTTTTGGGTAAATCGGATTTGTAAAAGCACGAAGCTTTGTCAACATTTTCACTATGATCATGATATTTAATAAATGATCATGATATTTAATAAATGACTCACGAAGAGCATCATGTCACAACGTGGGATCTGAAAGCATCACAACGTGAATGTGGGATCTGAATCCACTTACATGAACATGGGATTTGTAAAAGCACGAAGCTTTGTCAACATTTTCATGATGATCATGATATTTAATAAATGACTCACGAAGAGCATCATGTCACAACGTGGGATCCGAAAGCATCACAACGTGAATGTGGGATCTGAATCCACTTACATGAACATGGGATCTGAACCCAAGTGGAGAGAATAACAATTTTGCTTGCAACCACTTGGGCTAGACCCACTTTATAACTATATAAACTCTCTTTAGTCTTGAGCTTAGTTTAATTCTTTCTCTAGTCTTGAGCTTAGTTTAATTCTTTCTTTAGTCTTGAGCTTAGTTTAATTTGATCCGAGTGTTAATTGTTCAATTTGATTGGATGCATCATAATATTAAAAGATAATAGAAAAGGAAAGTTTCTTTTGTCTTTTAGTCTTGAGTTTAAATTATTTTGATGGTGGGTGTGCTCCTTACTCAAACTGTGGTTGGATGCATAATAATAATAATAATAATAAAGGATAATGGAAAAGGCAAGGGTTTTCTTTAGTGGAGTGTCTTATTTATTTACTTATTTTCACAATAACGAAAATAATCTACATGTTGTGTTTGAACCACATATCTTTGTAATACAATAAGATTATAGGTAGATTATAGGTGACTATAATCAAATATCCAAAATGCAAAACTACATATCCATCTTTCTATAGGGCTTGTTTTCTGTGTTCCAAACTCTATAGGCTTGGTATAAAGTAAATAATCTACATGTTGTGGTCGAACCGGCTAGCTTTGTAATACAAAAAGATTATAGGTGACTATAACCAAATATCCAAAATGCAAAACTACATATCCATCTTTCTATAGGGCTCGTTTTCTCTGTTCCAACCTCTATAGGCTTGGTAGTTGTGTTGACTTACATATTACTTAAGATGAAAAACAACATGACAAAATATATTAAAGCTTGAAAATAAAATTAGTACACATGATAGGTTTTGTTTACATGTCCTCTTGTGGGTCAATTTAAGCATCATCCAAGTGTTTCTCTTAATGGCTGCGAGGTTTATCTAGGCTTGTACCATCCACATGTTCCAGATTTTGAGAGTGAAAAGTGCCCCTATGTTCCTCGAAGGTCGAAGATAGGTCATAAAGGGAGGGTCCTAAGATGGGTTTGAATCAACGGTGAGGGTGATGAAATGACTTTCGGAGGTAGATCAAGATGGGCCATGGTTCCTCCAACTAACTGTTGCAAAGTCCTCAAGTGCTTGTTGAGCTCTAGGGGCTTCCTACGATGAATCCTCTTATGAATGCCTCAACTTTTTTCTCCCATTCTTGGATTTCCAGTATGCACTTTGCTGTGTCCAATGCACAAGTATCCGTGGCACAATTTTTATTCTCGACATGCCTCTCAAACTCATCTTTTCATTTACTCTAGGGAATGGTCGATTTCATTATACTACATTGTGATTTTTCCATTTCCCTTTCGCATTGCTTCACTCCTCTCTTCACCTCATTGAGCTCATAGAAGATGCAGAGTTCACTCCATAGTGGTAATGTGCCACTGTAGCCACCCTTCTTCATAGTTCCTTGATAGACTTAGCAACTAAATTAACTAGCATTGCCTGCCATTCATCCTTAGAGAAAGGGTTGTAGTTTGGCATTGGGGCTTCAAGCCATATTTCAATTCCAACTGAATAAATCTACAAATTAGTCTCTCATTCTTGGAGAAGGAGCCATAGTTTGGAGCAAGAGAAAATAATTAGAGCCATATCCCAATTCCAGGGCAAATAAACTCACACACATCACTCATCTCCACCATCGTATTGTTCTTAATCATCCATGCTAGAGGATTGAGAAAGAAGTGAGGGGGTTGGCATAGTTGTATTAACTTGTTATCTTGTTGACAATGCAAGGCATGACATGTTTGTATGAGGTGGCCTTGTCATAATATTCAACATGTAACTCAGGAGATAGGATGGTGATGCCTCCATTTGAATCACAAAGCCCCTCTTCCGACCTAGCTCCTTTGTTCGTTACTTGTTCGCAAGCTTGTTTTTCCTTTGCAAAACATGGAAAACCACATTTTTTTTCTGAAATCTTGGACCTTTGATAAGATTTTTTGGGAAAGCATGGAAAGTTTGGAGTTCTTTGGAGGGATTTTGTGGTGTAGGATCTTGGAGTTATTGTAGAGTCTTCCACCACTAATGTTTTTTTGACCCCTTTGTCTTTTGAAATTAAAAGCTCTCTGTATAGTGCTAAAGCTTCACCTCATTATTGGTTGAGATGCCAATCTCCCATGCAAATTCATTTTCTTTTGTTCCTTCACGGTCAAAGATGATCCCCACTGTCGACCCTTTCCACCCTTGGAGTACTCTTTTTATTTAAACCCTATTTTGGAGGCACATTGATATGGAGTGCTAGAATGCTCTTGCCATATAAGAATATTACCTTAAATTTTGAAGTTGTTAAATATCATTATGGATGTATTTATCTTCTAGTGTTATATTACATGGTTAGCATTATGCGACTCGACCTTATTTTTGTTTTTTGGCTTTCTTCTCACACTCATTTGTTGGCATCATGCAAACACAACTCTCTACAAGTTTCTGCTTAAAGAATTGGCCATATAAATTCTCTTTTAGTCTTGAGCTTAGATTAATTTGATGTTGGTGTGCTTACTGTGCAAACTAGTTGGATGCATCATAATAATAAATGATAACAAAAAAGGGTAGAGGGAGAGTTGAGTCAAATAGAACAACTATTCTAGATATTGAGTCAATCGTGTTTAATCATTACTTGGAAGTTGATTGCTTGACATAAAATCATGTAATTGCTCAATGCTCAGCACTGACCAAGAAGCCTAAACATCTATACAAAATCCATAACTATATTTATGGTTAATCTAGAATTGTTTCTAACAATCGACTCTAGTTAGGTACTAACTAAAGTACATGTTTGAGTTATTAATGGGTCAGTGGACTCATCAACTTATAAGATGGTATTGATTCAACTTGTAAGATGACATGCTTTATACAATTTCTCCAACATCTCCTTCAACTTTTTTCCAAGTAAGATAGCACACTTTATATAGTTTCTCCTTCAACATCACTTTGTACTTCTTCCACTTATGTTCCTTTTACTTATTCAAAATTCAAATTACTCTCCCCCTCGTATTTTAAATTATGGACCTGCCTTATTAAGGCAATTTTAAATCCTTTAGAATCATCACAATTGGAAGAATATGTTGAAAATCTTCCGAATAAAATTTATGATTTGGTATACTTCGTATATGAAATTGCATTAATATCCCAACACATTCTTCATGGCCTACATTCTTTTTATCTAACAAAACTTGTTTATTAACCATTTCATCTACATGAAATGGTTTATCTTTTAGTAGAACATTAATGAATTCCTTTTGTACAATTGCTTTTGATAACTTTTTTCTCCAAGACTTGATGGTTTTTAATTGTAAACATTGCCCTAATCTCAATTTGGTATGTTAAATTTGAAAGATCTTTTGAACATTTTGTAACCCTCATCTGAAGGGAGCATATCACTATTTGGAATCATTATTTCATCCCACCTTTTTAGCTCCTCCAAATCTCCCTAGGTTTACAATAATGATTGTGCTTATAGACAACCACTTTGAGGTGCTCATATCAACATTTGGAATCATTATTTCAGTTTAGCAGCTCCAAAACTCCCTAGGTTTATTGTGATTGTGCTTATAGACAAACTTTTTTGGGGTCTCCCCATAATTGGTTGAGATGCATGGCTTACAATTGCATGATTGCAAAACTTTTTCAATCATATTTGATGAGCCTTGTGTGAAATCTTGTGAACCAACCATAGACATTGCAATTGCAATATTTTTATTGTAACATAACTTCAACAATTAAGTTTTCTTTTGTAAACCATGGAACTTTGTTTCCCTCACAAATTTCTTTTGTTGTTGTAATTGAGTTATGGCATTGGATTTGTCAATCCTTACCACTTCTTTAAGGAATATGCCTACTCCTTTTCCTTTTGGTGTCTAATGCATCTTCAAAACCTATGTCTCCTCAATTATGTGTTAAGGAAGAGGTCTATCTTCGATAGCTGTTTACCTTGGTAGTAGTTTATTGGTATTTAGCCTCCTCTTTTCAAGTTATAAGCTTCTCTCTTTTCAAGTAGTTTTCTTGAACTAGAGGTTTAAATTAATCCTAGGTTTTGATTGTCTTCATTTTAATTACCCACTCCTATAATTCCATGGATTGCCACCAAGCTTAGATATTCCGTGCAACGATTTGACTGCTAAAGTCTACGAAGGTATGTGCATCCCTTTGGATTTGAACTTATGACCTCTTAAGAGGAAACACACGATCTTAACCATTAGGCCCACTCAAGCTGTTAACACATATAATAAATTTATAACTTTACTACATCTTAGCACATATAAATAACTTTAATATCATAGGTCAAGAAGTTATCATGTTCAAAGAATGAAACATATATAACATTAATTTTTTCATAAAAATGTAGAAGTAATTAAATGTTGATTACATGCACATTCATAGAGAGATAGTTTCAGGACAAATTATGGCCTTATTAATCTAAATGGGGATAGATTTGCCCCAAATTATTTTACATCTTGTTATATCTTATTACATTGCATGGGTTTAGGTATCAAGGTAATTTAAACATATAGTGCCCCACCTTTTTGAACCTTAACCCTATTAGCTTAAATCTCCAATGGAGTAAGATTGACCAAATGTTTTTGAACCTTAACCCTAGTAGGTCAAACCTCCAATGGAGTAAGCTTAACCGAACCTTTTTGAACCTTAACCCTACTAGGTCAAACCTCCAATGGAGTAAGTTGACCAGACTTTCTAGATGTACATATCCTCTTTTGAACACTAAATATTGTACACATATATTGTATGTCTTGTTATGTAAGGAGTGTTAATGCAAATGATTTGAATTGGTTAGAAAATACATGTGTAATTGGAATTTGGTACTACACAAAACCAGGGATGAAACTAAAGGTTCCAAGGATAATAGTTGGAATTTCATATTCTATTGGGAAAAGTTGTTAATTTTAATACAATGATTATTGGAAAGAATTCTTTGACGATTTTGGTGTGTGTGTGTGTGTGGATGGATTTATATTCTTGATGTAGCTAGTTGAGGCCTTAGGTGTGTCATGTTCCTAAGGGTTGTGAGACATTGTTGATAAGAGTTTGATATGTTGGAGTGAAGGGCCTTCCTTGTGGTGATTACCCCAAAGATCTTCACATGTGTAATTGGTACTACACAAGACTAGGGATGAAACTAAAGGTTCTAGGGATGAATTGGTTAGAAAATACATGTGTAATTACATAAGACTAGGGATGGAACTAAAGGTTCCAAGGATAAGAGTGGGAATTTCATATTCTATTGGGAAAAATTGTCAACTCTAATACAATGATTATTGGAAAGAATTCTTTGACGATTTTGGTGTGTGTGTGCGTGTTTGTGTGTGGATGAATTTATATTCTTAATGTAGTTAGCTGAGGCCTTAGGTGTGTCATGTTCCTAAGGGTTGTGAGACACTGTTGATAAGAGTTTGATAGGTTGGAGTGAAGGGCCTTCCTTGTGGCGATTTCCCCAAATATCTTCACCTTACCTTCTTCTTTGTTTTGTGTGAATGTCCAAATGCATGGTGAGGACCCTTAGGTGTGCCATGTTCCTAGTTGCTGTGAGACATCATTAAGTATAGTTAATTAGGGAGAAGGGCCTTCCCTAGGGAATGTTAGTCAATTTATATGTATAAATATTATTACATTTTATTATCAATCCGGGGTACGTAAAATTAAGAGGTGCAAACACTATATGTGCAGGATCAGATTTTACTCTAATAGAAAATACTCCAAACTGTAAAGTAGACTAACTATCTAGCAATACAAGAGTACATCGTTCACTTGAACTGAAATCTACAGGAATTGCATATTTATAAATCGTTACAATATTTCGATCTTGATAGTCAGAGTGTTCTTGCAACAATCAATTCAATTCATTGAATAACAATTTGAGTGGATGCTCTCTTGTAACTAAAAATCAACTTGCATAAATGGCATACATTGTTCATGAAATCAAATTACAAAATTAAATGAAAACATATGAAATAAAAGAGTACCATGATCTATTTGGAGTGAGCTCAATTCTCCCAAGAACAAGGTAGAAAACTACTCTACAACATTGTAAACTAAATCAAGACATACTATTAATAGAACTAAATAATGACAAATTATGTGAAGATAAATACCAAGAACTTTATTCTATTCCATCATAATCTGGACCTATGCTCCAATAGTCCTTCTTTGGAATGGAGAAGGCACTCTTATTTATACATAAACTTTCTTTGAAACTAAGATAAACACTAATTAATTGAAATCCACAATTTTCTCATGTGGTTACGACCATTTGCTAGTATTTAGAAAGTCAACAATATGTCCAAAATATTTTAAGATATTAGATAATAAAATTTATACAAGTTTTCAAGATTCTTCTTTATCCAAGATATTTGAATGATCATTCCAAACCCTCATCAAATCTTCAATGGTTGAAGAAGAAATTCGAATTTGGAGCTAGGTTATAAAAATAAGCATTGTTACAAACTCCAAATGTACCTATAATAATCACCAAACTCACCCAACTTTCAAAGATAAGTGAAAACATGTTTTTTTCTAAGATTTAATCATAAACTCACTTAAAATACTAAAATAAATGCATTGGAAAATATGGAGCCTAATACCGCATATAAACATTAAAATGTTCTTAATACAAGGTTACGAGAAACATATAAGGATTAAAAGTCAAGGGAAAGGTTGTGAAAAGATGATAAAAATGATAGCAATTTGGTGACTCAACATCGCCCCCCAATTGAACATGTTGCATGTCCTCGTGCAACCCTCATCTGATTCTTTGAATTGTGTGATTAGGTCCTCTCCCTCAAAAACTTGGTTAGCAAGATGGAAGGCTTGAGTTGCAGCTGGCTTCTTGTGGTTGGTTATTGTCTATCAACCACAAGTTTTGCAAGTGTTGGTTCTTGTGTGGAAACACCTACCTCTTGGACTTGTCCTATTTTCCATTGCAACAAAGAATATCCCCCTTTCATCAAATAGCAAAAATATTAGAAACTTGAAAATTCAACCATGTGCATGCATAAAAAATGATAATCCAATAATGTGCATATCAACCAATCCCTTCTCACAATTTGAACCATTTCAAGACACATCAATCCTTGAACCAAAATTATGAAGTAACATGCAATTGCCTTTGAGTTTGACCACATTATAGCACTTCCATCACGTATCCTAGAGTCTATCTGATCAACAATGAATCATCTCAGGGCCTCTAGAAACAAAACCCATATGGCAAATTTCCTCTTGAAGACGTGCTAGTATGCCAATCAATGAAGACAATTACCAGATTTCCAAATGGTTACATGATCTCCTGTAGCAGACTTGGTCATCCCTTTTCTCACAAATTCCAAACTGGGTATGAGTGATTTTTGGTGAGCGTGTTAATTTCATCATGATGCTCCAACACATAAAATGTGAGAAAAACCCAATCGTCGGATTTCGAAAAATAAACAAAATGGATGTAGGTGACAATGGATGATTTCTTACAAATACCAATCTAGGTAGGGATGATTTTTGGTGAACATGTTAATTTGACCCTGATGCACTTACTCCCAAAACATTAGAAAAACCCAGATGGTATATTTCCAGTTATGAGCAAATTAGTTTCTGCGTCTTATAAAAAAAATCTAAGTGTTGGAAATCACAAAATTTCTGTACTTTTACTTCTTGTTGTAGCCACCCATGAATTCACACCCATACTGTTGGTTATATATTTGAAAAACACCACTTAAAAAACCTTACAAACATGTGTTTTTCATTAAGTGATAAGGGATTGCCATGGACCACTCTTAGTTTCCTGTAAAAATAAATAAATTAGTATGTTTCCTTCGAAGACTAAAACCTACACATCAAATATTGCATGTTGCCCACAACCTGTGACCTGGTTGATCATAATGAAATATGGACAATCCATCTCTAATTTTACTACAATCAATGATAATCTGAGCTGTCAGCTACAAGCACACAATTCAACTCTTCATCCTCATCTCTATCGGGTTTTTCTTTCTCCCTTCACGAAATAGTGGATACAACTACGAAACTACAAGACTTTGGACAATAACCTAAAAAAGATTCAAAGGAAAAAGGAAAACAATTTTGATATTTCTTTACAACGTTTGTGGCAACATTCTTTCAAGGTTTGATCAATGAGAATGTTTTTTTAATGGCTAGAATTTATACCATTGACAAGGGGACTATTCTTGACATATTTACAACCCTCAAACTAGCAACAATATCCTTCAATACATGTGCAACCAGACTTAGCCATAGTAAAATGTGCAACTGGACAGACCAAACAATAAAATTTGTTATAGGTAGCCTCAAGAAATGAAATGGATGACTCTCAACTCCATCTTTTCTGCAGATTTGCTTGCATTGAACATCACCTAACAATGAATTTGTTTTTTTAACAAAAAATAGCAGTTGATGCTTCCAACAACCCATGGATGCCATGATATTCTAAACCATCCAACATTTTCTCCATGGAAGTTGATACAAAATAAGACTTCAAAGTCTATGTATATACTTTACCTTTGTATGTTTGTTTCTCACATGCCTCACTCTCTTTGACATGAGGACAAATCTCATTGGTGCAAAGCATACAAGACCTCCATGACCTCCTTTACATAAAAACACAAAAAAATACTAGCAGTGATAATGCTAATGGTGAGACTTAGGCCCAAAGTCAATCCACAGTAGAACCAACCCTAGAATCGTCAAATTCATCTTTACTTGTTTAGCAATTTTACCCTTTTTTCCAAACTTGAAAAGGTTTCCCAAGTGCACAAAAATGGATTCCCTAGGCTCATTTTAAAGCCAAATTGAGTGCTTCAAGTTGAACATGATGTATTTAATCATTTCTCATCTTGCCACAATGTTAGATTTCCATTTTGACGAAAAAAGGCATTGTTGTGCAAAAATACGTAAATTCTAGCTTACTTGTACACAATGGTAAAAAAACGTAAAATTGTCTTAAAACAATTCCCATACAACCTTCCTTATGCATTTTTAGAGACATTTTCACACATTATAACTTGAATGGCTATATTGGGCACAAAATCCATGTCTTCATTTTTCTTTATTCGGCCTCGGTTGTATGCAAACGATGTGCAAAAAGTGCCCTTGGCGCATATTTCAACGTTTTAAATTTTTGCATTGACTTTTGGTTTGACTTTCTCCCCACGAGTAGCCAATTTGAGTTTGTGGTGATTTAATAGGAACCACAACATGTATTGATTATCTATAACAAACTTCAAATGGTGGATTTTTATTTGAGGAAGCATAAGTATGCTAACCAATGGATGGTGTTACTGGATCTGCATTGTGGTTACCAGATCTGTATTACGGTTACAGGATTTGCCTGTGGTTACCAGAAATAATGAAAATGATTTGGATTTTGATAAAATCAATGCTCGACCTATTTGACAGCTGTTGAAGAATTCCCATAGTATCTAAATCATCCCCCAACAACTAGATTTTGGTTTGGAGTTGTACTCATATGCAAATCAATGAGAGTTACAGGAACAACAATAGTCATATGTGGGGAAAATGTCGATCATCAATGTTCCATGTGGAGTAAAAAATGTCGTATGAGAGATATGGAGTATGGTTTTAAAAATGTATGAATACCCTCCCCCGCCCCCCCCAACTAAAGGTGTTTTCCATCCTCAGAAAAAAAATTGACAAATAGGGAAGGGCATATGAGAGAAGTTCATAAGGAATCATGAGAGGAAAATGGAATTTCCCAAGTACATTTATTCTAGCATTCAATGAATTATTGATTAAAAATTAGAAAACAAACATACCTTCACCTACCTGAGAAGTCAATGAGATTTGCAATAAGTATATGACTTCCTAAGGAGCATGAGAGCTGAGCTATCCAAAATGGTTATTTGAGCTATAGAACCTGGCTCATATAATACTTTTAGCTTATTGTCCACTAAAATTTGGAGACTTGGAACTTGTAACATAATGGTTAGTAGATTGATATTTGGATCACTCACCTTTGTCGAACTTGTTCTTATACTGAGAGGGCGGGGGGGAGGGGGGGGAGGGCGCGAATCAGTATAAGATACTTTTTACTTTAAATAAGCATTCATCAATCATTCATTAATAGTAAATACATATAAACTCAAATCAGAGTACACATAGTTTAATTTTGAAACCCTTGTGGGAGAAAACCACAAAACTTATCTTTATGAATTTTTGTAGGCACCAACCTACTATTAGAAAGCTTGTAGGCACCAACTTACTAGAGATACAAATATTTTTAGTTGAGCACCAACTCAACAAGATATTTTTTAGGCACCAACCTATTAGAGACACCAATCTCTTCAGATGAGCACCAACTCAACAAGATATTGTGTAGGCACCAACCTACTAGAGACGCCAATCTACTCAGCTAAGCACCAACTCAGTAAGACTTGTATAGGCACCAATCTAAGATATTCAAACACATAGTACTTTTGACTTCATCTGCATGCTTCATACCTCATGCATTTCACAACATCATCATACCCTTAAATTTCATGTTGCAGTGCCTCTCCTTGCTTCATACCCGGAACATAACTTCAAACTCTAGTCATATTTATCTTTCATGCCCTAGAGAACCTCATAGCATCATTCCCATAATATAATTCCAGACTGCAACATCAAAACCTCAAAACAATGCACTTTTTAGCATCATAGACCTTATTCTTTTATAGTGCACCCTTACAACTCCAAGAAAACTCCTCTTGCACACCTTTAGACCCCAATAATACTCTTGATCTACTCTTGCACACCTCATATCTCTTCTGCGCACTTGTACTGACTCTTCTTGCTTGGATACTCTCCAAATGTGCACATCTATCCTATATTTATATTGTTTTTGCGTTCACTTATGGGGCCAACTTGTAAAACTAGCTAGGTCGACCTGTAAAACTGTCTGGGCCTACCTGTACTTTATGGCTGGGATGATCTGACAAAATATTTCATATCTCCTCATTCCTATGGAGTTAGAAGGAGTACAATTGGAATGGTTTTGGAATAAAAGTTTCAACCACATATCCTATGCTCCCATTTGAGTTATATCTTCAGAGTAAAAAGGCCTTCAAAGATAGGGTGTCCAAACTGAGCATAAAAGATCCAAAAACAATATTTCCAAGAATCTCCATCTTTCAATATTTATCTTGGACATCTTGTATTCTCCCCTTGTCTTTGAAATAAATGAAAACAATATTTCCAACAATATCCCCCTTTGTCATTGATGGCAACCCTTAGTCAATTCTGTAATACTCCCCCTATTTGCAACTCTCCTTGTGTCTACAATTCTTCCCTTTTCTGCAACTTCTCCCCCTTTGACATCAATGGCAAAGGGATGCTCCCCTTGAGTTTGTGCTTCCCTTTACTGATAAGATGAGAAAGATATCACTCCCAAATTTCATTTACTTGTCTCATGCACCATTTTTATCCTTTGACTTCATTGAGAACATATACATTGCTTGGGGTTCTGTTTGCATTTGCCTCTAATATTCCTAAACATGCTTTCATTATATCACATCCTTTAGAATGAAATGTGAGTTTGTATCCTTGATCACACATTTGACTGATACTTAGAAGATTATGTTTTAACCCTTCAACATACAAGACATTTTGTGTTTTAGTCTTTCCATCATCAAGACTAACGATACCTTTTCCAACTATCCTTGCATAAACATTATCCCCAAAAGTAACACTACCTCCTTTTTCTTCCTTTAGGGTGAGAAATTTGTTTTGATCCCCTGTTATGTGTTTTGAACATCCACTATCAATGTACCACTGGCTTCCTTTGTTTTGAGCATACATTGCAAGTCCACATTCTTCCTTCTTTGTTTTTTCTTGCTTCCTTTTCCACACCTTTGTATATTCTTCTCTATGCTTGGTAATATCATCTTCTTCCCTGTTTTTTTTTTAATAAAATTTAATATGTTGCTTCTACAATCATGTGCTATGTGCCTATAGTTATTTCACTTATAAAATTCAGTATTGTAATCAAGTAGGGGAGCAAATGAATTGTAGTCTCTATCAAAAAACCCATGAGAACTCTTGTTTTTATTGTTTATATAATCAGTCTTTGAGGTCTTATAAGAACCTCTATTTCTATCTCTCACGTGATCACTTCTTGCATATTCTCTACAATCTATTGCTTTATGACCAAAATTATTGCAAGAAAAGTAGTATCCAAAGAAGAGATTTTGATATCGGGCTGTGAAAGGCCTTCTTGGTGGAACAACTCTTCTAAACTCATTCTTCTTGTTCTTGTGAGAAGAATTGGGTTTCTATTGGTCATCATTTCCTTTCCTATTATTGTTTTCATTGTTGATGGATCCTTTGAGAATGTTAGCATAGCTATTATGATTTTCTTCAGGAGTATTCATATTCTCATCATAGCCAAGACCAATCTTGGTGAATGGTGACCTTGGGAAACTAAGGATTTTATTTAAATTTTCGATGCTCTTTTCAAACTTCAACTGAGAATTTGACTTCTTCAATTCCTCCTTTAATGAGACAACTTCAGACTCTAACTTCTCACAGGTTTCTTCCTTTTCTTTGAGCCGACTTTTCACAACTTTTTCTATTTCTTTTGTTTCTTATAGCTGAATCTTTGGGATGATAATTATCTTCTCTGTTTATTCAAGATCATGATCCTTCTTTTCATGTTTCTACAATTGCTCCTTCTGCTTTATATTATTTTTCCCTAAGCCTGTCTATTTCATTTAAGGCACTAACGAGTTTTTCTTTAAGATCTTCTTCTTCTGAATCTATATTTTCTTCATGATTATCTTCATTTTCTTCATTAGCAGGCTTTGTTTCCATGATTGTGGAGAGAGATTATTATTCATCAGCACCATCTTCCCTTTTTACATATGGACACTTAGCAACAAAATGTCATATTCTACCACAATTAAATCATTTGAAGGTTGTATTTGCTAGCTCCTCCTTTTAAATTTCTCACAAATTGTGCTTCTTCTATCTCTGATTCACAACCGAAAAAATTACCATATCTCTCTTCATAAATGTTTTGTATCTTGTCCCAAATCTGTTTAGCTGATGCAAATTGCATTACCTTGAAAGTCTCAGAATCTGATAGGCCACTCAAGATGACATCTATTTCTTTTGCATTGTTTTCACTTGAATCCTTCCCAACTTCATCTGTATAACTTGTTTTGATTGATTCACAGATACTGAACCCAAGGGCCATCCAATATGTATTCATTCTTATACTCCATAATGCATAGTTTGTTCCATCGAACAAAGGAGCTTTGTTTGTGGAGAGACCTTTCTTACAATTCATATGTGCTCGAGATTTCCCTTCCAGTGGTTAAATTATTTATGAAGGAACATGCTCTGATACCAATTGTTGAACTTATGCTTATACTGAGGGGGAGGGTGAATCGGTATAATATACTTTTTAATTTAAATGAGAATTCATCAATCAATCATTAACAGTAAACGCATATATAATCAAATCAAAGTACACATAGTTTAATTTTCAAACCCTTGTGGGAGAAAACCACAAAAAATTATCTTTATAAATGTTTGTAGGTACCAACCTACTCTTACAAAGCTTGTAGGCACCAACCTACTAGAGACACCAATATCTTCAATTGAGCACCAACTCAACAATATATTTTATAGGAACCAACCTACTAGAGACAACAATCTCTTTGGCTGAGCACCAACTCAACAAGATATTGTGTAGGCACCAACCTACTAGAGACACCAATCTCTTCAACTGAGCATCAACTCAACAAGATATTTTGTAGGAACCAACCTACTAGAGACACCAATCTCTTTAGCTAAGCACCAACTCAACAAGATATTGTGTAGGCACTAACCTACTACATACACCAATCTTGTCAATTGAGCACCAACTCAGTAAAACCTATATAGGCACCAATATAAGATATTCAAACATAGAGTAATTTTGACTTCACCTACATGCTTCATACCTCATGCATTTCACAACATCATAATACCATTGAATTTCATGGTACAATGCCTCTCCTTGCATCATACCACATACATAGCTTCAAACCCTAATCGGATTTAGTCTTCATTCCCTAGTGAACCTCATAGCATCATTCCCATAATATAATTCTAAACTACAACATCACAACCTCAAAACAATGCACTTTTCAGTATCATAGACCTTAATTATTTATACCGCACCCTTAAAAGTCCAATAAAACTCTTCTTTTACACCTTTAGACCCCAAGAATACTCCCTAGATCCTATTGTGTACCTCAGTTCTCTTATGTGCACTTGTACTTTATCTTCTTACTTGGATACTCTCCAAATGTGCACATCTATCCTGTATTTATAGTGTTTCTACATTCACTTATGGGGCAGAGTTGTAAAACTGGATTGGACAACCTGTAAAACAGGTTGGGCCAACCTAACATAATCTTTCATATCTCCTCATTCCTATGGAGTTAGAGGGATTTCCATATACCATTGGAAAGGTCTCATAATAAACGTTTCAACCATATATCCTATGCTCCCATTTGAGCTATATATTCATAGTAAAATGCCTTCATAGATAAGGTATCCAAACTTATCATAAAAAATACAAAAAAAATATTTCCAACAATCTCCATCTTGCAATATTTATCTTGGACATCTTGTAGTCTCCCTCTGTCTTTGACATCAATGAAAAAAATATTCCCAACAATTTTCTGATGGAATAACAAGTTAGTAAATTTTGACATGAGGAGTAATGGAACTCAGATGGAATTTTTGGTTTCTCTTTCATTATTTGCAAATCTTGTACGTGTGTCATTGATGTCAACCCTTGGAGAGTGATCTTGGAGATTGGTGTCAACCCCTGGAGAAGTTTGGAATCCCCAGAGATGTGGACGATATTGTTGGACGGTTGGTTATCATATGTATGATCGAGGTTGATTGTGAGTTAGTTAATGTCAACATATGTGATGGATACATTTGATGAATTCTACATGAAGCCTCATAGGTGTGGTTATGGAACTCTAAGTTTGTTGAGGAATATGGACATAAAGGAAAATGAAAATGTAGGTAAGATACTCATAGATGGAAATTACTCATTGTGTCATTTCTGGTGATATGTGAAGCACCACGTGGTTCCTCACGGTTAGGGAGATATGACCTTGTAAAGTTGGAAGCCCCGAAAAGTGGTCAAAATTCCCCTAGTTGGTTACAACTATTAGTCAAAGGGTAAAGTGGTTGCAACAAGAAATCCCTAAATTAGGGAGAGAGGTTACTATGAAAAAGTATATAAACACCTCATTGGGTCTCTCATATGGACACACACACTTACATTGAATATCTATCTTGTGAATGTTATGGTTATCTTTTATTGGAAAATATGAGGTTAAATATGACGTCAAGCCTGAAGTTACGAAGAAATATCCAAGGTGAAAGTCTCGAAGTTGCAAAAACTGTGAGTAACCCTAGTTTCTGAGGCATCCTCGAGTTGCAGGTTAGAAGGGCGCGGATGTATGCGGGTTGCAGTGGAGAAAAGCACATATATTCGTGGGTAGTAGTAAAGGAAGTCATGGATCTGTGAAAGGGTGAGAAGAGATGTTGGTACCTAGTTTCTAAGGACTGTAGAAGAAGTTACATGTCAACTTATAGTACAACAAGTCAACTAGAAGATTAAAGGTAAGTTTTAAGGGTTATGGTTATGGTGTTATGGTACATGCATGGTGATGATAGTATGATTTTACGGTACATTGATTAGAAGCACTATTGACTATATTGGTGTATGGTTTGGTTACATGTTAGGGTGCATACTTGAGGCTTGGTATATTGTGTTATGAGGTTGCATCTTGGTGATACTGAGGAGCATGCTAGATGCATATATTTGTGGGATTTGGTATATGAATTCAGACACATCATTGGATGCATGGTACATGTTGGTTGAGGTATACTTGGTGAGATACATTGCTGGTTCATATCCTGGTTTATTGGTATATGGTGTATGGCATGATATGATATATGATTGGTACATGGTATGGTGTTTATGTACAATTTTGATGTACATGGTTGATGTGCATGGTTGGTGCATGGTTGGAACATGGTTGGAACTTGGTATGACACATGGTACATGATTGGTACATGATTGATACATGATATGGTACAAGTTGTGGTATACAATTGATGCTTGGTATGGTATAGGTGTTGGTGCATGGTTGATGCACGTGTTGTGATACATGTTGATGGTTCAATACATGCTTGGTAGAGGCATGTGTTGGTGATTTTGGACATTTAGTTGAGAGGTGTCCTTGGTATATGTTCCATGTGATAGGATATGGTTGAGTATCGGTGACAATGATAGGTTGGATAGGTTGATCAATGAAAGGTTGATGTGACAGGTTGGATACAATGACTGGTTACAATTTGACGTGATAGAGGAAGTGACAATGACAATGATAGTGACAGTTGTAGTGACAGTGGTAGTGATTATGGTAGTGACAATTTGGTCTACACTTATACTTCAGGGCGGTTGGACAGGGAAAGGAAAGGGGGTTGTAACCTCCTTCCGGTTGGAGCCGGATAATCAGGGAATTGTAGCTCCCTTCAGATTGGAGCCTGAGAATCATGGGGTTGTAGCATCCTTCCAGTTGGAACCAGATAATTTAGGGAGTTGTAGGTTCCTTCAGGTTGGAGCATGAGAATAGGGGGTTGGAGCCTCCTTCCAGTTGCAGTTGGAGAATTTGGAAGTTGGTGCTTCATATGAATGAATTCTTGATATATATAAGAAAGCATTTCATGGTTTTCTCCCATTTTGGTTTCCAAGTAAATATTGGTGTACTGTGTATTTGATGTGATGTTGTTGATGTGATACTTCTTATGATTATATGTTCATGATATATTGAATGCAAACATAGATAATACATTGATGATAAACTACTGAACATTGTTGTTAAAGTGAAAGAATATATATTTTGGTTAAAAGTGGTATAAAGTGCCCATACTGATTCATGCCCCCCTCAATATTCCAACAGTATGCCAGCAAGAAGGTTTTCAAACAAGATTTGTATGATTGCGCCCAAAAGGGTTTTCAAAATCAAAATTTTTATTCCCATGAAATGCCCACCAACAAGCCGGTTTTCAAACTCTCCATGGTCTAATGGTTCCTAAGATAAGTTTTCACCATCAAATTTTATTTGGAAAAGTATAGGATGGAAATGTAACACAACTTTGTAAGGGATATGAGTGAATTTATTCATGGGTTAGGGGTGGATGGAACATGAAAGTATGGAAACTCATGAAGGAAATATAGGTTGAACTCATAATGTGGTAGTCATAAAACATATGAAAAATGTTGTACTTTGAAGGTTGACCACATAAACAAGGAAGTTTTGTTGACTTCAGTATGCATGTATGCTTAATCTTAAGAAATATATGGGCATACCATGACATAATGAAAAATAGGAATTTTGGAAGGTTTCTTAAGGTATTAATGGTGCTGTGGATGCGACTTGACATGGTATGGAACTTGACTTCTCTTTTTGACACTAGTCATCTTCATTTTCCCTTATTTCGATCCATCTTCAAAAATTTGGTACTTTTGGTGTTTTTGGTCAACAAATTAAATATTCTTGTAGCGATATCTAAGGATTTTTTTTCCAGATCATGGTGCATCAAGAGAATGCCACTAAGAGAATACCCTTTGGAACACAATTGACTGGGATTTTGAGCATGGGTTGGCGCTACTCTTGTTAGGATGAAGTCGATTTGATCAACACATCACCATCTCAAGGTGTTTAGAAATAAAACCCTTATGGCGTATTTTCTTCTAGAGGTGCACAAGTATGTTAATCGATGACAAGGGTTACCAGATCTGTACCGGGGTTACAAGATCTAGAACCATTGTTAGAAAAAACTAGTTCTAACTCCCTTGCAAGGAATCAATAGGATGTTGAATCTTCTTTGATATATGTCTAGAGAATATGTCCCCTTTGGCATGAATTTTTGGCTTCAAGAATCGCTCGTGCATAGATTGACCTTCTTGATCCTCCCGAAACCTGTAAAAACATAGCACTTGCCTGTAATAAAACATGAACTGATGGAATAAGAGAGGTCTAGGGTATCTCTTCATCCAATACTGCCACAAAAAATGACAAAAAATGCATAAGAAACAAATCCAAGGAAAAATAAACAAATACAAATACATTTTTACTTGCTACAGAGTGGTGGCCAACCTAGACTACCCAACAATATTTCAGTGATAAATTCTTTGTTTGATGTCCGATTTGAGTGATTCCAAATCCAAATGAAAGTATATTAAAAGTAATGTATTAATTAGAAACATGTGCTTAAATTTCCACAAGAGGATATGCCAAATATTCTTAGGAACAACCTACATGAAAGAGTTGTTTTTGAATTCCCCCATAGACCATCAATCACTATTTTAAGCATAATGTTTTCATCTAATGACATATTGAAATGATTCCAATTGTATATGAAAGTAGATTCATGTAGAAATATCCAATAGAAACTGGTTTTGAATACAAGAAGAAATGATGGGTCAAATATGCCAAGGGACAACCTAGCAAACAGAGTTTTAGGAATGCATACTTAGGATAGACAATTAGTACTTTGGGCATAATTTTCTCGTATGATATCAAAATTGAGTGATTAAAATTGGTTTTTAAACTATATTCATAGGATAATATGTCACAAAACAAGTTTGAAAGATATATCCATTTATATATCCAAAAGGTGACTGTCCTAACTTTGTTCCTGAGCTGACAACTCTACATCTAGTGAATGTTTTGGTCATAACTTTTTTAGTTGAGATGCAAATTGAATGATTAAAATTGGGTTAGAAACTAAATTCCAAGGGATATCTCCCTTAGAAACAATTTTGGAAAATTCCCTCATTTAGTCCCTCAAATTGTGACTATCCCAACTCTGTTTTGAAGAGGTTTTCGAAGTCAATTTGCTACAAAAATTTAAAAATGACCATTTTCTTCTAAATTGTGATGTCGGTATATGAAACTTTTGGTGAGTATGTTTATGATGATGTTAAGATTTTGTTTCCCCAAAAATATCTAATATCCATCTCATGAATATTATAACACGACCTTTAGAAGTTTTGTAGTAATTTGAGAAATTTGTAGCATTTGTCAAATCAAAATAGACATTATCAAGCTTACAACCTAAAACACTTATACCCTTAGACTCAACTACCAAGGACGGATTAAAATTATGAATTTGATGGCTTACCTCGAAGCATTTAATTGTCCTTTAGTAAATGTTGTGCTTCCCAGAACTCTACTTGTTCCTTCTCCTTCAGATGCATGTTCTTGCCAATGGTTAGTGAATAAAGTGGTTCTTACTGCACCATGAATGGAAATGATTGAAATATTTTTATCTATTTTGCTATCCGAGTTTTATTCATGCATATAGTACCAACATGAAACTTATTTACGTAACCTTTAATAATTTTATCTTAAATGTTTCTAAATCTACTCTACCAACATGACAAGGTCTCGGAGAAACTCACTAAAGTGAATGTGTAGGTTCGTACCTCCGGTCTTACCATTTCTCCTCCAAGTCGTAAATGTTGGTGCAATAGAAATCATACTCAAAAGCAAAAAATAAAGAAATTTGAAAATAAAAACAAACTATCTATGCTCTAATCGTTTTAGCATCTCCACGGTAATGACGCCAAAAATGTCAGATGATTTATATGTATAAATCTTGTTACATTTTATTATCAATCCAGGGTACATAAACTTATGAGATGAAAACACTGTATGTGCAAGATCATATTCTACTCTAATGGAAAAGAATCCAAATTGTAAAGTAAACTAATTATCTAGCAATACAAGAGTACATCGTTCACTTGAACTGAAATCTACAGGAATTGCAGATTTAGAAATTGTTACAATATTCTACTCTTGATATTCAAAGTGTTCATTCAAGAATCTATTCAATTCGTTGAATAAAAATTTGAGTGGATTATCTATTGTAGCTAAGAATCAACTTGCATAAATGAAATACATTGTTCATGAAATCAAATTACAAAATTAAATGAAAACATTTGAAATAAAAAGGTACCATGATCTATTTGGAGTGAGCTCAATTCTCCCAAGAACAAGGTAGGAAACTACTCTACAACATTTTAAACTAAATCAAGACATGCTATTAATAGAACTAAAGAATGACAAATTATGTGAAGAGAAATACCAAAATATTTATTATATTCCATCATAATCTGGACATATGCTTCAAGGGTCCTCCTTTGGAAGGGACAAGGAACTCTTATTTATACATAAACTTTCTTTGAAACTAAGATAAACACTAATTAATTCAGATCCAAAATTCTCTCATGTGGTTACAACCATTTGCTAGTATTTAGAAAGTCAACAATATCTCCAAAATATCTTAAGACATTAGATAACAAATATTACCCAAGTCTTCAAGATTCTTCTTTATCCGAACTGTTTTAATGATCATCCCAAATCCTTATCAAATCTTCAATGGTTGAAGAAGAGATTAGAACTTGGAGCTAGGTGGTAAAAATAGCATTGTTACAAACTCCAAATGTACCTGTAATCATCACCAAACTCACCCAACTTTCAAAGATAAGTGAAAAAATGTTATTTTTTCTAAGATTTAATCATTAAATCACATACTAAAATAAATGCATTGGAAAATATGGAGCCTAATCCCGCTTATAAACATTAAAATGGTCTTAATACAAGGTTACGGGAAGGGAAAAAGGATTAAAAGTCAAAGGAAAGGTTGTGAAAAGATGATAAAGTGGATGGTAATTTGGTGACTCAACATGGCAATTTCCCCAAAGATCTACACATTACCTTCTTCTTAGCTTTAGTGTCTATATGCCTTATTCTTTGTTGTAACCAAAATCACAGTAATCAAATATTATAGCAAGTGACCTAAAGAATTGTACCTTATACATATGTGCATGAGAAATGAAGTGTCCTTATAGACATAGTAACAAGATGAAGCATGCCATGAATATAATAGACAATAATGAAGGTTAAGTAATTTTATGATTCATCAACAAGAGGCATTGGGAAATTTCATGCTACAACCAACTGGGTTGACTACTGATATGTGCATGTAACATGTAAAATATAACTTGTGATGCATATGGTCAAATGAATCCATTGAAAATTTTAATAGAAGGTATGCTCCATCTAGAAGCCAAATAAGTTATATTGAATTTGAAATCCTTAGAATGTAGCATAAAACGAACTTGTTAGAATCATGTTGTCACCTAGTGTATGATTTGCTAAGACATTGTGTAAAATCCTGAACTTGGCGAACATAAAGTTTTGAATGATGGAAATTGAGGAGAAAAACTTTAGTTAAATTGATTTTGTTTAGAACATTATAGAGATGGAACCAAATACTATTCAAAGAAGGATATTACCAACCTAGACCCATCTTAACCCAGATTTATCAAGCGTCGAGAGAGATCAAATCTTTTAAGGTGTAAAATTTTTTTATGGTACAAAAAACTCAGAAAATGTTTGCTCCTCAAGGGATTTGATTCCTTTCCGAGATTAATAGATTCAAGATTAAGATGGACCTATATTGGCATATATAGATTACTGTTTTCTTTCCATTATTTTTATTATTAGAATTTTTTAAGTTGACACATGCTCATGTCAATGTTACCCATGTTACACATCTACCCTATATTGAGTTGTAGAATGCCTCTCTGTGCAACCATTACCTATGAAATTCCAACTTATTATGAAATGGGCATTTGTGATCCAGTGCTAATATCCTAGGACATGAATTATGTGTCTCTAAATGATATTAAGTTCACTTGGAAAGGAACAATGAGCACATGAATGAGGATGGAATTAAGTGTGCGAAAAGTAGGGCTATGGATGGAAAAATGCATGAAATTTAGTGAATGGTTAGGAAGCATGGAGAAAGGAACATTGTGTTTGGGGTGAATCTAAACAACAAATTTGATAAGTGCACAAGAAATAGGGATTCTTATGTTGAGTTATTATAGATGATTTTATCCATCATAACTCAAATTAGCTACTTGAGTAGATTATCACACGCTTTTCGTTTGAAATTTAGCAAACTGAAAAACTAGATGAAATCTAAGCGTACATAAAAGAGGACACTACTTAAACCAAATAATGCATGGCCATCCCAATCCGATGCATTTGATTTCTACAAATCCCCATTTTGCATAGACAAACATATTTATAGATGTGAGTTTGCATAGACAAACATATCGATATATGTGAGTTATTGACATGATATAGAATATGATATTTTTATTGATGTCCACAAGAGACCATCATTCATGGGACCATATTAATAATTACCAAAATATTACATTTACAACTTTGATGTCCTTTATATCAAGGATGTCTCAACTTGCAATGTATTCATTTTTTTGTGGTATTCTAAAACATCCTTAATATAACCACCTATTTGTTTTGTTGGAAAACTAAAAAAAACTAAGTTACTCTAAGCTTCATGTTAAATTCAGTGCTCTTGTTTTAACTTCTCATACATTTGATGATGTAACATCACATGGTCCTCATCCTCAATTTCTCTTTGATTTCAAAATAAACATATATGTTCTTCTTAGTTTATATTTTTTCATTTCCTTATTTCAATTGATAGATGATGAGAACTTAGCATGAATGGGAAAATTACATGTATTTTTATGTATAGATACTTTCTCTTAGAGGTAATTTTAGGTACTTTTTGTCAGATTTAATGTTTTATAGTGGCTTGATGTAATTTTGTACTTAGTTCCATAATGGTGATCATCATAAAATCATTTGTGGGGCACTTATACATGTTGCATGGCCTAACTAGGCCTTTGTAATATTGCACATATGTACATGGAGATAGTTTTGGGAGTTATTAGGTGGTGACTTATCTCTCAGGGAATGGTGACCTACATTGATAGGTCATTCTTATCCATTAATTATCCCTTATATCTTGATGATATTATCATCAACCTCTATGGATTGGTTGATCTCCACCCTTGATTGTGCCTTATGATCAATGGTCTAGGTTTCTCCTGGTTGCTATAAATTGAGGAAATTGGTCATGAATCTGAAAGAGTGGAGGGTGGCTTATGGTATTGATCATTATCATGGACCCTAAGGGTCCCTAGGATAGATCATCCAAATTCATACATGTGTGTGTTCTAGTTGATGTAATTGGAAGAGTTTTGAAGAATATAATGCTTTCTTCTGTCGATGTTTCCCCACCTTGGGGTTTTACCGCATAAATTTATTGTCTCCTCTCTCTTATTTCATATATCTAATTTTATTTTTTTTATGCTTTCCATAGGATTTTAGATATGATAGATATTGGTTATATGTTTCTACATATTTTTCCCGGTCTTTCATTTTCCTTATTGGTGCCAATCACTATCTTTTCTTGGTATCATAACTTAGTAGTGTCCACATGCTTTATTTTTTTATTATATATATCATAAATTTCATAATGATTTTCCTTCTAACTATAATATACATGTTTCTACGAAAACTTGAGAAAATGTTTTCTCCTCGAGGGATTTGATTCCTTTCCAGGCTTAATAGATTCTATAAGGTACCAAATGTAATATAATGTGCAAAAACAAGAATATTCAACAGATATCAATAGAACAACAAAATATTGAGAAGAGAAATACCATAAATAATACCTTTATTCAAGGAAAACAATGTTCACTTTCCTCTTCGAGGGGGAAACCTTCAGCAGAGCAAAGCTCTATTACAATAATTCTTCAGACAAAGCTTTCTCATGCCTTCTACTCTTGTTTACACTAATTCTATCTTCTAAAGAACATTCTAGAGGAAGATCTTTCTAGAAGTGAAAGCTTCTACTAGGTCTTCTTACATTGACCTGTTCATATTTATTAAATAGGCCTTATTAACTAATCTCGACCTTTATTACATGGAAAATGTATTATTCTATATACGTGAGGGGTTAGGGAGGTTAGGTCGCTAACATGCCCTCCCCCTTGAAAAATATCCTTGTCCTCAGGGCTTAAGATGAGGAAATTGTTGCAGAATGGTAGTTGGCTCCCAGGTGGCATCTTCCGGTGGAGTATCCTTCCATTGAACTAGAACTTTCTTAATGGTGCGCTGACAGAGACATTGCTCATGCTGGTCCAATACAACTTGGGGCTGCAACCAAATGGAACCTTCTTCATCCAATTCTGGTAGAATGGTCTAGGTGTGACACTTGGTGCCAATCACTTTCTTAAGGCATGAGACATGAAAAACAAGATTTAGCTTCGAGTGGCTAGGCAAGGCTAACTGATATGCCATTGTCCCCAAGTGTTTGAGAATAGTATAAGGACCATAGAATTTTGGGGCCAGTTTCTGACACTATTGGTATTTTAGTGAAGTCTACTTGTATGATTGTAGACGAAGAAACACCTAGTCCCCTTCAACAAATTGACGTTCAAAATGACCCTGGTCTGCCTATTGCTTCATGTGGTTCTAATCCATGACCAAATTTTCTTTGAGAGTACAGAGAATGGTCATGCGAACTGTAAGATTGCGGTCAACCTTCTGAACCTTGGAGACTCTTGACATGTATGGGAGAATCGATGGTGGTTTATGTCCGTATATTTCTTCAAATGGAGTCATGTGAGTGGCCATATGGTAAGAAGTGTTGTACCTCCATTCAACTAGGGGTAACCATTGAACCCACTGATGTTGTCTATCAGACACAAAACACCTCAAATACGTTTCTAAACACTTATTTACCACTTCTATTTGGCCATTAGTCTAGGGATGATAGGTTGTTCTAAGATGCAATTGAGTTCCCTGGAGATTGAATAATTCTTGCCAAAAATTGCTGGTAAAAGTTGGATCACATTCATAAACAATAGAATGAGGCATTCCATGGAGTTTGAAGACATTATCCGTAAAAAATTGAGCCACTGTGGATGTTGTGAACGGGTTTTGAAGAGCACAAAAATGATCATATTGGAAAGACGATCGACTACCACCATGATGACAAACTTATTCTTGATTTGGGTCAGCCAAAAATGAAATCCATAGAAATATCCATCCAAATAGTAGGTGGAAGTGGAAGCGATTGGAGTGTGTTAGGAGGTTTTAAAGTCTCTCCCTTATTGTGTTGACAAGTATCACATTCAAGCACAAAGGTGCGAATGTCTTGTTTCACACCATCCCGGAAGAAAAAAAAATGTTGACCCGTTCATAAGTTTTGGTAAAATCTGAATGGCCAGCGGTAGGTGAAGCATGAAACTCAGAGAGCACCGTGGATTTAAAGGCCGACTGCTTTCTTAAATATAGGTGACCTTTATAGAGAAACTATTCATTGTGCCAAGAGTACACTGGAGCAGCTTGGGGATCCTGTTGCAAATTTTGGATTAAGCTAGAAATTTTGGGGTTTTGCAACCATTCCTGGTGGACAGCTTGAAGCGAGTTGATGAAAATGATTGAGAGGGAAAAGAGGAACCCTTCTTCTTCAAATTTCCTGGAAAGAGCATCAATCACCACATTTTCTTTACCCTTCTTGTAATTTTTTTCATAATCATATACAAACAACTTGGTCACCCATTTTTGTTGCTATGGGGAGGAAATTATTTGTTCCAGGAAGTACTTGAGGCTTTGATGATCCATTTTAATTTGGAAGCATTGACCCAATAGATAAGGGCATCAGAGATCCACTACATGAAAAATAGCCAACATTTCCTTTTCATAGAGAGATTGGCCCAAATGTTGCTCCGAAAAATGTTTGTTGGTGAAAGCCAAAGTTCGTCCATCTTGCATAAGGACTGCCCAAATTCCTCTCCCCGATGCATAACATTCTAGAACAAAGGTCTTGGTGAATTCAGGTAGGGAAAATATAGGAGTAGTGCATATAGCTTCTCTTAAGGCTTGGAAGGATTTGTCAACAACTAGAATCCAAATGAAAGAATTCTTTTTAAGGAGAGTTGTTCGAGGAGCCACAATTTTTCCATAATTCTGAACAAACTTGCAGTAATAACTCGTTAAACCTAGGAAACCACACAAAATTTTAAGAGTTTTAGGGTGAGGCCAATTTTTCATAGATTCAATTTTATCAGGATCCACCCTTACATCATCCTTGCCAACAATATGACCTAGGTACTCAACTTCAGAGACATGAAAAGCACATTTAGACTGTTTGAGGAAAAGTTTGTTCTTGGAAAGGAGATGAAGAACTTGATCCACATGGGTGAAATGGGCTTGCCACATTTTACTATAGATGAGAATATCATCAAAGAAGACTAACACAAAGTGACAGAGGAAAGGATGAAAAACATGATTCATGAGACTTTGAAAAGTGGAGGGGGCATTACAAAGACCAAAGGGCATGACCAAGAACTCACAGTGTCCCTCACGAGTGTAGAATATAGTCTTGGGAATGTCATCATCTTTCATATGTATTTGGTGGTAGCCATAATAGAGGTCAAGTTTGGTAAATTATTGAGCCCCACTAAGTTCATCCAGAAGATCATCTATGATAGGAATGGGGAATTTTTCCTTGATGGTAAGTTTGTCGAGGGCATGAAAATCATGACACATGTGCCATTTTCCTTCCTTCTTGAGGACCATGATGACAGGGGAAGAATAGGAGCTGATACTGGGATGGATAACACCCTCTTCTAGCAATTCTTGGACAATTTTCTCAATTTCATTTTTTTGAGCAAAGGAATGAAGATAAGGGTGCACATTTGGAGGAAGATTGTTTGGGATTAAAGGAATGGAATTGTCATGGTCACTATGAGAGGGGGGAAGGCCCTGGAGAGTTTGGAAAACAATGTGATGTTGGGAAAGGATAGATTGAAGTTTGGGGTGCATTGAGGGAGTACCCACTGTTTGAATGTAATGGAGTTGGGAAATGATGCCATAATGACCTTTTTTTAGTAACTTTTCCATGTGGTGGGAACTGATGATCTTCGGTGAGCCTAATATAATTTCTTGGAATTTATATTATTGGCCTTACTATTGGAATTGCATGGTTAAATCCTTAAAATCCATGGTGATGGGGCCAAAAGTGTGTATCCATTCAAAACCAAGCACAATGTCACAACCACCCATGTCAATAGTAAACATGTGAGATTTCAAGTTATATTGACCAATTTGTAGGCCTACATTTTCACAACGCCCCCCGCATTTCATGGAACCACCATTGGAAATCATGATTTGAAAATTATTGGCAACACAGATATAACAATTGATTTCTTGGACAAGGCGATGATGAATGAAATTATGAGTGTTTCCACTGTCAACCAAGATGATGACTTTCTTGGGATTATTCTAGCTAATCAATTTGAGGGTTTGGGAATAAAAAATTCCAGTAACAACATGTAGTGAGATCAGTGGGTCAACTTAAGGAGGATCAAAGGGAGACATAAGATCATCTAATGGGAGTAGCACTGACTTAGGTGAAACCTCAACATATTCATCAGAAGCATCCTTCAAAATGGCCATAAAAATATTTTGTTCTTTACATGTTTGTCCTAGAAATTATTTCTCATCATAGTTATAAAAAAGACCCTTGAGTTGGAATTCAACCATTTCCACCCGACTTAATTTTTGGACCTTGAGAGGAGTGGTCGGAGGGGTAGGATTGGGAGGGCGAGGGCAGGGAATAAAATAAGGTTTTTTTATTCTGGGAAAATATGACCTATTTTGCTTCCTTGGCATGTTTAGTTGCTTCCAAGCAAGTCTGGGGGCAAGCCATGATGACTCAAGCTTAGATTTCATCCTTGATTCCACTGATACAAAATTTCTGGAAGAAGACATCAATCGTAGCCTCCGTTCAAAAAGACAAGTGCTCAAAGGTAGAGATAAAATCTTCCATTGTTCCCGATTATTTCAACTTGGTCAAACAACCTAAATGGTGGGTGTCTGTGTCAAAGCGTTCATACAACTCAACAACAAACTGTGTCCAAGAAACATACCCTTGGCATGCATTTCTATGCCATTTACACCATTACCATTGTTACGGATCCAAATAGAGAACATGGTAATGAATTTTGATCAATTCATAATTAATTCCATGGGCGGTAAAATAGTGTTCCATGTGAGTGACCCAGGCGGTTGGATTCGAGACATCAAATTTGTTCACCTTAACCCTAGGAAAATGGGGGTCACAATTGGAATGAAAGTGAAAAGAATTGGAAGAGTCAACACCTTTGAATTGGGGGTTTGGGCTAGAGGAGGAAGGACCCTGGGAGCTGAATGGTTGGAAAGTGGATTTGAGTTATGTTATTGGGCTAGCGATCTAGTCCTGCATGTGGTCCAGTTTGGCACGAATGGAAATAATGTCATTATTTAGTTTCTCATTGGTTTTGTTTTGGCGGGTGAGAACCATTAGGATATGAGGGGTGGGTCCATGGAAAAAAAGGAAGATAAGTGATATATATCACTACGAACATGGAAACGAGGGGAAACTAATGGGATAAGTCGGAAATAAGGGTGTCGGGAAGGGTATGGGTCCATGGGGAAAAAAGGCTTAAAATTATAGGTATCACAATGATTAGGACGAAAATAGGAGTCCAATGGGATAGGTATCAAATAAGGGTGCAGGAAGTACCAAAAAAATATATTTTTTTACTCCTATAGAGTTATACTCCTACCTGAATAATACTGCAGTGTCGAAATGCCCAAGTTCTTAACAGAAAAAAATGTGTAGTAATTTCACAACCAGAATGCAGGAGGCAAGGTTACATGGCCAAAATATCCTTTTTGTTCCTTGTCTGGTATGTTCCTCCCAGGTTAGGGTTTGTAAGGTGCCTATGGACAAGGGTTTTCCGAATGCTATATCTCTATGATATACATGTGGGGTCAAAAAGTAGTACTCGGCCCAATATCTCAGGGCACCAACTAAGGAGGATTGACCGTACCCTTATCCATACTACTCAATTACCCAAGTACTAGAGAGTATCTTTCTAAGTGTTGTTCTCGGTGGCACTATAATAGTCAAGTGGCCAATCAATTGATCTAGGACTGGTTTTAGGAGACCGAGGGGAGTCCCTATATACATGTCGGTATATGGGAGTGGTGGTTATGTACAAATTTTGTTTGATGCATTACTACTCGAGGGGTACCAAGAAGGGTTACAAAGGTTTCCAACAAGGAAAAAACTTTGGTTTCTAGGAAACCCTTTGAAACTGTCTGTTTCGCCTATGTGTAGTCTTTCCCACCATAATTTTACCCATTGAACGACATATCTCTGTGCTTTAAAGACATCGACAGTACAGGTCTCTCCCTTGGAAAAACATTTACCCACAATTCCTGCCAAGGAAAGTGCTTTGATACCACTTGTAAAGTACCAAATGTAATATAATATGGAGAAACAAGAATATTCAACATATATCAATGGAACAACAAGATATTGAGAAGAGCAATACCAGAAATAATACCTTAATTCAAAGAAATCAATGTTCACTTGCCTCTTCGAGGGGGCAACCTTCAACAGAGCAGAGCTCTATTACAATAATTCTCCATACAAAGATTTATCATGCCTCCTACTCTTATTTATACTAATTCTATCTTCTAAAGAACATTCTAGAGGGAGATATTTTTAGAATCGAAAGTTTATATTAGGTCTTCTTACATTGACTTGTTCATATTTATTAAATAGGCCTTATTAACTAACATTGACCTTTATTACATATAAAATATATTATTCTATCTACATGAGGGGTTAGGGAGGTTAGGTCCCCAACAGATTAAGGATTAAGATGGATCTACATTGGTATATATAGATTGATTTTTTGTTTCTATTATTTTTATTATTAACTTTTCTTAAGTTGACACATGATGATGCTAGTGCTACCCATGTTACACATCTACCCAATATTGGGTTGTAGATTGCCTCTATATGCAACAATTACCTATCAAATTTCAACTATATTATGAAATGGTCATTTGTGATCCATTGCCACTAACCCAAGACATGAATTATATGTAACTAAATGATATTAAGTTCACTTAGTATGGAACAATGAGAATATGAATGAGGATTAAATTAAGTGTGAGAAAAGTAGGGCTACAAAAGGAAAAATGAATGAAATTTAGTGAATGCTTAGGGAGCATGAAGAAAGGAACATTGTATTTGAGGGTGAATCTAAACAACAAATATGATAAGTGCACATGAAATAGAGATTCATCTATTATGTTATTTTACATGATTTTATCCATCATAACTCAGACTCACTACTTGAGTAGATTATCACATGATTTTCATTTGAAATTTAGTAACCGAAAACTTTATGAAATATAAGAATACATAAAATAGGACACTACATAGACCAAATAATGCACGACTATCCCAATCTAATGCCTTTTATTTTCTGCAAATTCCCAATTTGCATAGAAAAACATATTGATAGATGTGAGTTCACATAGACAAACATATTGATATATGTCAGTTATTGATATGATATATAATAGAATATTTTTTTTGACATCCATAAGAGACCATGATTCATGGGACCATATTAATAATTACAAAAAATATTACATTCACAACTTTCATGTCTTTTATGTCAAGGATGTCTCAATTTTCAATGTACTCATTTTTTGGTGGTATTCTAAAACATCCTTAATATAACTGCGTATCTGTTTTGTTGGAAAATTAAAAAATCTATGTAAGTTATTCCGAGATTCATGTTAAATTGAGTGTTCTTGTCTTAACTGCTCATACATCCAAAAAATCCAATAACATAGATGTTCTTCTCAATTTGTTTTTTTATTTTTGTTTYCCTGTTTCAACTACTAGGTGATGAGAACTTAGCATGAATATGCAAATTATATGTTTTTTATTCATAGAGGCTTTCTCTTAGAGGTATTTTAAGGTATTTTTTGTTAGAATGTGTTTTAATGTTGTCTAGTGGCTTGATGTTATTTTGTACTTGGTGTCATAATAATGATCATTATAACATCATTTGTGGGGAACTTATACATGTAACATGGACTCACTATACTTTTGTAATATTGCACATGTGCACATGGAGATAGTTTTGGGATTTATTAGGTGGTGACTTGTATCTCAGGTAATGATGACCTACACTCATAGGCCATTTTTATTCACTACTTCTCCCTTATCTCTTGATGAGATTATCATCAACCTTTATGGATTGGTTGATCTCCACCCTTTATTGTGCATTATGATCAATGGTCCATGTTTCTCCTGGTTACTATAAATTGAGGAAATTTCTCTTGAATATGAAAGAGTGAAGGGTGGCTTATGGTATTGATCATTATCTTGGGTCCTATGGTTCCTTAGGATAGATTATTCATATTCTTAAGAGTTGTATGGATCCCATTTGAACTCCATACATGTGTGTGTTCTAGATGATGTAATCGGGAGAGTTTTGAAGAATCTAATATTTTCTTATGTGGATGTTTCCCCACCTTGGTGTTTTACTATGTAAATTTATTGTCTTCTCTCTTATTTGATAGATCTAATTTTATTTTTTTTATGATTTCCATAGGATTTTATATAGGATAGATATTTATTATATGTTTCTACATATTTTTCCAAGTCATTGATTTTTGTTATAGGTGCCAACCCTTATCTCTTGAGTTGAAAGATTTTCTTGGTGTGGTACCTTGTTAGTGTCCATATGCCTTATTTTCGATTATATATGTCATAAATTGCATAATGCTTCTCCCTATAATGTTAGTATACATGCTTATACTAACATAATAGAGTAAGGGGTTTTAACTCCTAGTTCCTTTAATAAGAATTGTCTTTGAACTCTACTTTCTCCAAAGCATTTTGGAGAGGTCTGAGCCCCAAACTTGACAACCATACACAAACCATAGTTTGTACCATTGTTTAGAAGTGTAGCTTCCTCAATTTCTATCTTCACAACTAAATTTGTCTACACTTAGTTTTCATCAAATTAAAATCCTTCATGTCTCATATTACACATTTCTCCACACAAAGAGTTTCAAATATAACAAACCCCTCTTTCTAGTCCATGAAAATAAGTGATCCTCTTTAGTTTACTTGTTTGAATATAGAAAAATTTATTGTAGGGTAGAAAAGATGGAAAAAATATCAGGGATAGTTTATTCTTACATATGATATGTATCTTGTGATAATTTACTTCTATTCACATGGTGTAGCATATGGATTTCACACTTTAGTACTCACATATGCCTACCCACTAGAGATGCCACACTGTGGCCTACTTCTATGTTTCATTCACGTGTGACCTATCTTATGATGATTTAGTTACTTCTCATCCTTCATTATATAGGCTCTTTGTGCTAAACCTTTATCCCTTTGGCCATCTTGCCTTAGTCTAGATGTATAAATATCTAGGGATGTCTAACACTTAATAATAGTTCCCCCTCTTTTCCTATCCACTTGTACTTTTCCCTACTAACTAATTTGTATTTGTTAAACCCTATGGGATACATATTTTATACCTATGTTTTTTCTAAGGCCCTAATTCCCTTATCTAGCCTACAATTGGATAGGTCGATGCCTCATTTCATGTCCTCAACAACACAAATCCATTTTGGATCACTTAATTGAGGGTCCATGGGGTTAAAACTTCCTTAACCCTTCATGGTTTCTTGAAACCAAGTGATATGTGACAGTTTTTGGTTGTATTGTGACTGCAATTCATGGCTCACGGAAGAAAGCATTGATTTGGAGGAAAATACCTACAGTACAAACTAAGAAACCCATGATACTTGATCAAAATTTGTGGTATGATTCTTTCGTACAAACCACTTTTTCTAATGAATAGTATATTGTTAACTTACACATTGAGGTCATTCCCTTGCCTATTTATATATCCCCTCCCCTCTTTGTAAGGTCTCTTTGATCCCTATTCCATCCTTGAAAATATCTTGTAGGAACACCATCATATTGGTGTCAAATATTGATCTAACTTCCTCACTCTTCTTATATGCTCGTGGGTTGCTTATTCTTGTACTCTCTATCACCTCTATAGGTATCTATTTCTTTATTTATATTCTCCATTGGTTTCATTTCCTCCAACACATTGGACAATTCAACCCTACTACCTCAAGGAAGGTTTTGATGCAACTAGGTAAAGGGAGGTATCAACTTTCTAAGGTCATTTTGGGTCAACATACAACACTTCATTGTTTGACCATTTATATGGTAGGTATAGGTGTTTTTGTTTCATTATATTATAGCTAGATGAAAAACTTGTTTTGCAAGAAAGAGTAACAACATGTGCATGGTTTTTTGAGTTGAGTAAAGATATCTTGGAGGCCTATGGGAAATATCATCTTCATCCCAAGTAGTGTCAACACCTACAACAACACTTTTTTCATGACTTTTATCCATTTCTATTCTCTTTCATTTCCAACACTCAGATTAATTGGCTCACCAAAGGAGATTGGTAAATTAACCCTAGTTTAGTTTGATTTCATTTGTTAATTTTTTGTTATCATCTATTTGTTGTGAACCATAAACAAAGTAACCTAATTAATATACAACCATAGGTCACATAATCATCTCTAAAACTCTAATAAAACCATTGGTCTTCCCTCCTCTATTCCCTTCCTAAGGTTTCTAGGTTTTCCCTAAAATTAAGTGGTGACACCACTCTCTCCTTCCTTCTTGTGGTAGTATGGTACCTCACTCTAACCATCATGCTACATTTTGGTGACTCCACTATGGAGTTCCCATCAATCCTTCACTCTCTTGAGTAAGGTATCACCCTTTTTTGTAGTGATCCTTTACTCCCATCTTAGGAAATATCGTGTTATTTTCTTTGAGAGAGAGAAGGCCCCCATTCTTCCTCTCCACCCTTCTACCCAGATGCTTCATACAATATTACATTATCTTGTCTTATATATATTTTGGATGGATTGCATGAAAGTCAAAACCATTTATGTGGTAGATTATATGGTTGGCCATGATCTCCCTTCTAATCTCCATCATTTATCCCACCTCCAAGACACAAAAATAGAGTTCACTCAAGGCCTTAAATTTGCATAAGGTCCTTGCATTCATATTCTTGAAAATATTAGTTGGATTGATATGTTGGCCTCTTCCATGCATGAAGGTAAAATATCCTCTCAAGTATATGGTCTTTACCCTTCATACACACCATATTCAATATTCTCAATAGAAACTCCCATTAATGGGCCACCCTCTTCACTTCTTCCTCTAGAGTGGCTCCTCCTCTTGTTATCCATGGATCACCTGAGTCTGAGGTATTCCCTTCAAATATTCTCTTTTGGATCCATGAGTCTTGGTACCTCTACAAAGGTTCCACAAACCCTATCCCAAACCTACATCCAGATAAGCCAACTGCATATATAACCTCAACAACATTTTTTTCAAACATATTCAAATCTTATCCAAGGGAATGTCAATAACCTACCCCAAAACCTTTAGCCTCCTCTAGGATTCAATTGTCATGCAAGTATTCATACAACAAGAAATTTAAATATGAACCAAGTATTCATACAACAATAAATTTAAATATGAACCAAGTATTCATGAAAACCTCTACAATATACAAAGACAAGTATACATCCAAAAATATACTCAACTACAAGGACAATATTACATCCCAATGATATCTCAACCACATGGACAAGATTTCATACCAACAATGACACAATATAAAAAAAAATCAACTTTCAAGGAGGTGGTGGTGGCATGGAACCACCCCCTAATAAAAACATTCCCCCCCATGGTGGTTATCGTAGTCAAAATCCAAGACTTAGAAGTGGAAGAAGTTGTGTCTCTTCTAGAACTTCCTTTTCCCAAATCTTTAGACAACATTTTCCCCATCAAATTATAACAACATGGCTTCCTCCAAACCTACCCAAGTTACTTCAATTTAGTGGTGCTATTGGGCATGACCCCATGTATCAATTGGAATCCTTTTCTATCACCCATACTTAGTTTATTCATGACAACAATATCACTATAATTCTTTTTCTTTGATTCCTAATAGGGGATGCCCTTCATTGGTTTCATTGTCTCCCTAAAGGGTAAATTTATGACCTTCCTTGTTAGTATACAAGTTCATCCAACACTTTAACACCCCTATAATCCTTACAAATATTAAATAGGTTTCCAAATATGATTTAATATTTGGAAACACATATTTTCTCTTTTCAGGCATAACCTTCATTCGAGGATGACCAAAATCGACCCCAAAACGATCCAAAGTTGATCGAAAGGGGCCAAAGAATGCCTCAACGCTGCGAGCGCTCGAGAACCCACATGCATCTATAAAATGGGTATCCAAAACTCATTTTCTAATTTTAAACCGATAATTTCACTTCTTATGCCTTTCCTTCATTCTCGGTTGATCGAAAGTGGCCCTAGAATGACCCAAAGTTGAGAAAAAGGGGCCCAAGAACTACATACAAGGCACCTAATTTAAACTTTGAACTTATCCATGTATACAAGGCACCTAATTTAAACTTTGAACTTATCCATGAATACAAGGCACCTAATTTAACTTCCATCCATCGATGGGATACATATCTACATGATTCTATGACAAGTATAAAATAAAATAAAAACCCTTTACAATCTCTTTACCAATGCTCTAAAGTGATACTATAGAGTCAAAAGTTTCACTGAAGACCCACCTTGACTAAACATTCCATCGAATACCTCCTTTGAATAGAAAAATCCTATATCAAATAAACTATTGGATATAGAAAAATCAAAATACCCAAGCCCTAAGTATCCAAAAAAATGCAATGAGTGATGCGGTGATAGAAATGCTCCCACTCAAAACTAAGACTAAAAGAATTTTCTACACTTAGGAAAAGGAGCAACTTAATCCTTCCACCTTAAAAGCTACAAGAGGTACAAATACCAGAAACATGACTCTCATAACACAAAAAAATTCCAACAACTCAAGTAGTTAAATGAAAATAAAGGCTAAACTACTACACCACCTAAATATAAATCATCATCACAAGTGAAAATATGGAGCTCTAGATCTATATTGACCCCAGGCCTAATCATGACCCTCCAAAGTCTTGTAAGAAAAAAATAAGAATGCTTCTTCCAAACTTGAATTCAACATCTGTGATGAAGAATACGAATAATCCCCTTTTAAATTTCCTAGGAAGAGAGGGAAGGATCATGTCAACCCTTATTCTAGATAGCCTTCTCCAGAAGTTGTAGAAAGGATCCATGTTTTCAAAAATTATGAGGGTGAAATATGCCCTATATTGGATTGGAGCTATGACTATATTTCACCCTAAAAGGGAACATACCTTTTCTAATTATCTCCCCAACCTCAGTGACCTTGATACCATTATTCCAATGCACTAGGTAGGCCTCTCCAAGTCCAACCTACTCAATAATTGACCCTTATCCTAATTAATGTTGATGATCCCATGCCTTCTCACTTGATAATGAATGTTATCCAAACTCAACAAGAAGTCCCTCTCAATTCCTCCATCCTCTCTTCTCCACCCATTTCCCATGCTAGAAAGAATCATTCTTCCTCTTCCACTTCATTGCTCTAGATCCCATATTGTAATGTATCTAGAATGTCCTACATGGACATTCTTCATGCATGTCTTGATTATAGAGATCATCTGATTGAAGCCCTCTTTGAATTTTTACCCAATATTTCCCAAGATCAAACTACTGCCTCCTTTGATATCTCTTATATTCCTTCCTCAAAGGAATGAAAGGACAATGCCATCAACCCATTATTCATCCAAATCCATCACAATGATTGCAATATCAAATGACTCATTCTCAACCTTGGATCCAACCTTAAAATCATAGAAAATATTGTATTTCATACCCTTGATGATAACAAATTATCTCTTTCCCCATGGACCCTTCAAGGATTCAACAAGTTGAAACAATCCCCTTCTCAGAATGGCACCTTTGTAGGGTGAATTTGGGCTTTATATCGTTAATTTTCCTTGAGAACCCAACAATTCCCTTTCTTCTCCTCTTGGTTTATCTTCCCTTTCCCACCTTTATCCTATTCACTTTCCTTGATCATCTTGGAGTAATAATCCCTCTTTCTTCTCTCTCCTCTCTATATTTCTTTGGTTTCCTCTCTTCTTGGTTAGCTCATTATCAATTGGGTCCCTCTAGGTTGCTATCTCAGGTAGGGCTAGATTCAAGAAAACTTTTTCCTAGACAATGGTTATCATCATGTATCTCCCCTGAGATGTTGGTCTAGGTTTTCTCATCTTGTAAAATTACAACTATGATGTTGCATCTTTAGCATGTCCTTCCTCTCACATATTTCCCTCACTATTTCTCCACAACCATTGTTGCCTCTTGCCTCTTGCCTTTTCTAGTGATTCACTAGTGCTACTACCTCTTGTTTCTTTCTTTCATTAGTACTTCAATATAATTAATACCTCTCACCTCTTTCCATTGCTATTTTATCCTTAACATTACTACCTCACCTCTTTCCATCACTATTTTTTCCCTAGCATTTTTTCCTCTCCCCTATTCCCTTTGATATTTCTACCTTGGAATGTGCTCCTCTTCTCCCTCCCTTTTTCCTCACTTTCACTTGAATCTTTCTCTTCCTTGAGAGTTGGTGTTTCCATCCATCCTCACCTGGGACAATCCACTAACACTTATGTTATAGGTACATATATTTCTTTTCCATTGAGATTACCATACTTAACACATAAGTTTATTTGGCACTAAATTGGTGTTTCTATCTATCACGCTTGAGGCAAGCCACTAAGTTACATCTATGTTGTTGATACATGGATTTATTTGGAATCAATATTACCATACTATAATATTTTACATGTCTTAATAGACTCCCACATCATTAGTTTCCATCCTCAAGTAAATACATGTATGTTTTTTTAATTCTATCCTTTTCCTTTTTCACATTCATTTGTATTTTCATTGTATAGTTATTTTTTTTTTGTATATGGAGGAATCGACAACTGGGCAGTCTCATACTCGCGTGACACGGGGTCGATTCTTACTGCTACCACTATAACCTCCAGGTGCCATACGTATTCCCCTTCCGCATGCATGGGTAAGTCGGGGGAATTTGAACTCAGAACCTCATCGAACATAACACTTCATATCATGACACTTGCCAATTGATTTTCCCTCCGAGGGATTTCATTGTATAGTTATTACTTTACATCATCACATCTATATTTCTAGAATGCACAAGTTATATCTCTTCTCTCATGTGCCATGCCAAAAAATGGGCTCTTACATTGCATCACTTGCACCTTGGTAAGTGAAGGTATATATCTCTTACCCTACTCCTATGTTTTCATTTTAGGATTCACTTTCATAGTTTATTTGCTATTTTACTTTCATAGTAATTAGACATACTTACATCTTATGGTTCATAGTTTAGCTACTAATTTTCTTACTTGGTATTTGTATTTATTTACATCTCATTTCATAGTTTAGTTCTCTCTTTACTTTTGTAGTGGTACATTACATTGTTTGCTTCTTGCTCTTATTTTCTTCTTGTCTTAAGTGTTCTTGACGCCATATTACTAAAGATGAACCAATGTGGTTTTTATTTTCATCAATTATTAGGGAATGAAAGTATCCATGATAGGATAAGGTCTGGGACCCAACTAGAGTGGATAGTTCCCTCACGATGATGAAGCATTAGTTCATGTTACACGCACTAGTAATAATTTACTATATAATACTATTACATGAGGATTAAATTCCATACTAAGAAGAGGAAATTAATTACATAAGAGAAAGGAGTCACTTATGGTGGGAATCTTACCTAACCACGAGGAGGGACAAAAAAAACCAATAAATTTGGTAGAAGATGTCCCAACCAACACCAAACTCATTTTCATAAGAATCCACTCGAGGGAAGAAATATAGGGGAATTTTTGTGTATATCAAAAGCGTGTATTAGAGACATATAACTAACACTTTTATTTCTTTCCCAAAAGTGGTTGAGAAGTGAGAATAATACTTATATAATTATAGGGAAACAAAATGGGTAATAGATGTTGATTTGTTCCTACCCCTTACACATGGAATTGTAAGTTTATTTTCTTCTCAAATGGTTTAGAGAGAATAGAATATGTGTTTTTCCTCTCCCTAATAACATACAAAGGTACACCTCACATCCCCTCCCAACCCCAAATATCCCTACCTTTCATATGATTCCCATTCATTCAAAAAGGCGATCATATCTTTCTTTGTAAGAAGGGCTATCAAATTTCTTAAGTGACAGTCCATGGGTGCTTGCTCCAAGGTTTAACTTGGATACTATGAGTACATGAGTAATGCGATAGGTAAAAGTGGGGAACAATTATCTTGGGTGTCCTCAAAACTCCCTATTGGTAAAGTAAGCCTCAATGAATAACGAAAGAAGTAATATGCTTAATATTAGTTTCACTAAATGTAGATAGGACAATCAATATAGTGTCAAGATAGGGAAAAATAAGAAAATAGCATGATAATAAAAATGATCCTACTCAACATAGGTCAATCCTATCCTACCTAGAAAGGATAACCTAGACATGAAATGATGGGAATCAAATAAGAAAATGGGAGGAACCTACATAATGAGACTGTAATATTGTAATACAACCAAAACTAAATCCTGCCAACAATGTCTTATGATGACAAAGGAACCCTAATGGAGTTGGGAACTTGGGATATTGATAGGGATGAATATTTCATCCAACCCTTGGAGTCATCTAATCCTATTGGAAATAAAATGGAAATGAGTGAACCTAGACCATGAATTGAGATGGATGGGACTTGATGAATACCAACTAGATTGTTAAACTAGTTGATCCAGGGGATCAAATTTTGCTCAAAATTCAAAGTGCTCGGAATCGCTTCAAATCGAACGGGTGCGTAGGCCTCGTCGTCACGAACCCAATGCAACTCGAACGGGTTCAAACGAACATCGGATGAGTGAGATATCGCATTCTGTTCAAATTGTCAAACAGGTAAAAAAAAATTGTTGATTGTACAGTCCGTACGGTTGCTGACGTGGCAGGGCCGTACGATGATGTGGCAAGGCTGTACGATGATGTGGCAGGGATGAATTGGTGAACAGTTGGCATTTATGTGGATGAATTAGCATCCGACATATGGCATCTTGGTGGCGAATGGATTGGTGACACGTGGCCCAAGCAAGGGCCGCCACGTGTCACTTGGGCTTTGGATAAAATTTGTATAGTCGACAGGACTCGACCCTGCTACCTCCGGGCAGGGGAAGAGCTTTGGGAAGGGCTTCCCAACCAGTGTGCCCACCATTGTTTCTTAACATATATATGGTTTAAAATTTATTTGAATTGCATTGTGTTTTGATTTGGGGCGCGGTCCGGGCTGGGGCTAAGCCCCGGCCCCTGGTCACATATAACTACCATATAAACACAACCGCGTGCGTGCATTCAAACCCTGTGCGCTTGGACACTTGGTGCATTACCATAAGTTTTAAAACTTGGCCCTTTTTATGTGCGGGTGTGGTCATATGACCCATATGTCCAACGGTTTGGCGGTTAGGGGCTAGGTTCCCTAATCGTCCTTTAGTTTGCATGGTTTTTGGTTATGCGCCTGGTGCTAGGTTTTAGCACGGAAATGAGCGTGTGTGCTAGGTTGGACACACAGAGGTGCATTTTGGCGATCCAGAGACAACAAGTTTGAAGGGGAACTTCCAGGAAGCCTATCTTCTTCAATTTTTGGCCAAATCAGGTGCCGAAAAAGCCCAGCTAGGGGTTTTTGGACGTTCTGAAGCCATTGGAGCCATCTATTTGGCATTTTGAGAATTTTAAAATACATATTTTATCACTTTGAGAAAATAATATAAAAGATCCATTGGAAGCTGGACCAAGAGATGTAGCCCAAGAGAGGGGTGAACTCCTTTATCATTTGTTGTGTTATGTGTTTACTGTTCACTGTTATTTATTGTTTCTTATCTACATCTTGAATGTGTAATTTCTATAAAAAATTGTGTTTGCAAATTGATCCTTTTGCATAAGAACACTTGAATTAAAACTTGCAAATATTTTCAAGAATACAAGCCTTTATCATTTTCAGATCAAGTTGGTATCAGAGCTTAGGTTTTTGAAGGCTTGATTATTTGCAAGTGTTTTGTTTTCTAATGCTCACAAGGTTGAAACTCACAAGAGGAGAAGGTCAACTTGTAGAGACAAGTTCTCATCCTTCAAGAATAAATATTATATCATCACCTCAAGCTTCAAGGAGGCATTCACCAAGTATGGCTCATGAAAAGAGTCATGAACATATTCCTACAGAAGATGAAGATCTCATAAAGGCTTTCATGGAAATGAGAGAAATGATGAAAGTCTTGATGGAAGAAAGGAATACAAGGTTTCAAGGTGAAGGCTCCAACCCTTCAAAGAACAAGGGAGACAGTGGTGATAAGACTCTAAAAGGAAATGGAGGGAATGGTGCTACTCCACCTCCCTCACCTCCATCTTCCTCTTCTTCTACCAGTTCACAACCTCTTCCAAATTCTCCAAAGGGACATGGTAAAACTCCTCCACAAATTCCTTTGTTAAAGCTTGATATTAAATTTGAATTGCCAATGTACAATGGAGAGGTAAATGCTGAGAAATTAGATAATTGGAT
>JASDQU010099819.1:464080-495319 GCA_032191745.1 Picea mariana
AGGGAGAAAAATTTACATGCAAACATTGTTCAAAAGATGGCCATGATGAAGACCATTGTTGGAAACTTCATCCTGAAAGAAGACCCAAAAAGTTTGGCAACAAAGGGAAGTCAAAGATTGTTGCAACCATACAACATGATTTAGGTTCTGATTCGGGTGATGAAACAAAGATTACATCCATGGGTTATCAAGGTAAGGGTTCTATTGCAAGTACTAGTTCTTCAAGTAACAGTAATCTCAATGAAACTCGACAAGAAAAAGAAAGAATAGAACTTTTTCACATAAGGGTTGTTTCAAAGCATACCAAGATAGATACTCTTTTTGATACTGGATCTCAAGCAAACCTTATATCTAAAGACACTGTCAAGAAATTAAAATTGGAAACTATTCCACATCCTAAACCATACCCTCTTGGTTGGATATGTGATAATGCTAAATTGCAGGTGACAAGAAGGTGTAAACTTAGGTTTTCCATCACTGCAAATTTTATAGATGAGGTAGAGCTTGATGTTCTTCCTTTGGATATCTGTGGTATTGTGTTGGGAAGCCCATATTTATATGATAGAAAAGCCATTTTTCATTGTCATGAGAATAATTATCACTTGTTTAAAAATGGAGTTGAGCACATTGTTAGGGCACATTCAAAGAAGATGAATTTGTCACTTGTAAATGCGGGACAAATGAAGAGATTAGTCAATGCTAGCAAGAATTTTGTTCTCTTGATGATTAAACCCAAAGATAATATTGAAAACGAAGTTTTTCAAGGTTGTGATGCAAATTTGAAATCTGATCTATATGAGGTTGTTAATCAATATGATGAGATGTTTCAGGAACCAAAGGGATTACCTCCAAGAAGGGGTATCCAACATGAAATCCAATTGCAGCAAGATTGTTCTCTTCCAAACATTGGTATGTACAGGATGTCAGTCATGGAGAATGCTGAAATCAAAAAAAAAATCCAAGAGTTGCTTGACAAAGGGGTCATCATGCCAAGTACTTCGCCATGTGGATCTCCAATTGTGTTAGTGCCAAAGAAAGATGGTACATGGCGTATGTGTGTTGATTTCAGGGCCTTGAACAAGATTACAGTAAAGAATCGCTATCCTCTTCCTAAAATTGATGATTTGCTTGATCAATTGAAAGATGCAAAGTATTTTACTAAGTTGTATTTGAGAAGCGGATATCATCAGATTAGGATTGTCGAAGGAGACACATGGAAGACAGCTTTCAAAACAAAGCAAGGTTTGTTTAAGTGGATGGTAATGCCTTTTAGACTTTGCAATGCACCTGCTACTTTCATGAGAGTTATGAATGATGTATTAAGGCCTTTTCTTGATGATTGTGTTATTGTTTACTTGGATGACATTTTGATTTTTAGCAAATCTCGTGAAGAGCATGTTAAGCATGTAAAGCAAGTTTTATATGTTTTAAGAAAAGAAAAGTTGTTTTTGAAGATGTCCAAATGTGAGTTTGGAAAAACTTCACTTATCTACTTGGGGCATATTATTGGTGGAGGCGAATTGAAAATTGATCCCTCCAAGGTCAAAGTCATATTGGAGTGGCCCAAGCCCAACAATGTGACAGAGGTAAGAAGTTTTTTGGGAGCAGCCCAATATTGGAGAAAGTTTATTGCTAACTTTTCTTCAATTGCAGCTCCATTACATGCAGTGACAAGTGTCAAGCAATTTTTTCAATGGGGAGGCAAGCAACAAAAGGCTTTTGATACTTTGAAGGAGAGAATCAGTTCAGCCCCAGTTCTTGCACTTCCGAATTTGAGGCAACCTTTTGAAATCCAAACTGATGGAAGCAATTATGCAATGGGAGCAGTCTTGTTAGAACATGGTAAGCCCATTTGTTTTCATTCTGAAACTTTTAATGGTGTTGTGATTAACTATCCTACTTATGATAAGGAGTTGTATGCATTGGTGCAAAGTGTGAAAAAATGGAAACATTATTTGTTGGGGAAAGATACCATTGTCCACACAGATCATCAACCACTGCAATACTTACAATCACAAACAAAGCTACAACAAGCAAGGCACTTCAGATGGATGGGTTTTCTACAACAATTCCACTTGGTCATAAGATATAAGAAGGGCATTTATAACAAAGTTGTTGATATGCTTTCAAGGCCTATTATTAGTGCTTCAGTTATTCTTAAGCACAGTCCTATCATGCATGAGAGCTATGTTGAGCAATATGCTTTAGATGTTGATTTTAACGAAGTATATGCAACTTTGTGTCATTCTAACCATGTTGAGGAATTGGATTACCATGTGCATGATAATATTTTGTATCATCTTGGCAAGCTATGTATTCCACAGGGTGAAAGAATCAACATAATAAGAGAAGCCCATTCTTCTCTTATTGCTGGTCACTTTGGTGTAGGTAAGACGATGGCTAATTTGCAAAGGTACTGCTATTGGCCTAAAATGAATGAAAGTGTTTCAAGATATGTTCGAGGATGTTCATTATGTGCCACAAGAAAACCTAGCAACAGAAAGTTGGGTTTTTATACTCCACTTCTGGTTCCTTCTCGTCCTTGGGAAAGCATTTCCATGGACTTTGTAGGAGGTCTACCGATGTATAAAAAAAATCATGATTATCTTTATATTGTGGTTGACCGATTTAGCAAAATGTGTATTTTGATGCCTTGTAAGAAGCATGTTACAGCTAAGCAAATGACACAAATGTTCTTTCAACATGTTTGGGTACATTTTGGATTGTCTAAATCCATTATTTCTGATCGACATTCTCGATTTATTGAGAACTTTTGGTCAGGTTTATGGGCACTCATGGACACCAAACTGAAAAAGAGTACATCTTTTCATCCACAAACCAATGGTCAGACAGAAGTGGTCAATAGAACAGTGGTGCATCTTCTTCGTGGTTATTGCAGTAAGCATCCTAAGCTTTGGGATGAGCATTTACACTACATTCAACATGCTTACAACCAAGCTAAGCACTCTTCAACTCAAACATCGCCATTTGAAGCATGTTTTGGATATTTTCCCAAATCTCCTTTAGATTTTATCTTTGGGAAGGATATTTCTATTGATGGTCAATATGACATTGATAGGGCAGAAAATTTTATTGAACAAATTCAGTCGATACATAAAATGGTACAAGAGCAGTTGGAAAAGAGTCAAGCCAAGTACAAGACAAGACATGACAAACATCGTGTTGATCACAGTTTCCAAGTTGGAGATGAAGTTTGGCTTTACATTAGTAAGGAGAGGCTTAAAGGAGAAGGTAAAAAACTGAAACCAATTCGATATGGTCCTTTCAAGATTCTTAACAAGATTGGTAACAATGCCTTCCATCTGGATTTACCTCCTTATATGCAAATGTATGCAGTTGTTAATGTTGATAATTTGAAATTGTATGAGCCTCCTTTGATCGATGATCAAGGAGAACATGTTCAGATTACTTCTATAGATGATTTCTCCCCAGAATATCTTACAGAACTGCATGAAGACACAATCCTTGTCAGGAGAATGAGAACTTCAAACAAGGAAATGTGGAATATCTTCGAATTGGTCTTAAAGGCACAAATCCAAGCAAAGCCAAGTGGATTGAGGTTGGAAAGGTGAGGGAACTATACCCTCATCTTCAGATAGACTGAAAATAGACTTTTGGAGGTCCAAAAGCTTTCCAATGGGGAGGTGTGATCCAGGGGATCAAATTTTGCTCAAAATTCAAAGTGCTCGGAATCACTTCAAATCGAACTGGTGCGTAGGCCTTGTCGTCATGAACCCAACACAACTCAAATGGGTTCAAAAAAATGTTGGATGAGTGAGATATCACGTTCTATTCAAATTGTCAAACATGCAAAAAACAATTTGCTGACTGTACAATCCATATGGTTGTTGTCGTGGCAGGGTCATACGATGATGTGGCAAGGCTGTACGATGACATGGCAGGGTCATACGATGATGTGGCAGGCCTGAATTGGTAGACAATTGGTAGTTATGTGGACAAATTAGCATCCGACACGTGGCATCTTGGTGGCGAATGGATTGGTGACACGTGGCCCAAGAAAGGGCCGCCACGTGTCACCTGGGCTTTGGATAAAATTTGTGTAGTCGACAGGACTCGACTTCACGACCTCCGGGCAGGGGAAGAGATTTGGGAAGGGCCACCCAACCGACATGCCCACCATTGTTTCTTAACATATATATGGTATAAAATTTATTTGAATTGCATTGTGTTTTGATTTGGGGCGTGGTCCGGGCCGGGGCTAATCCCTGGCCCCTAGTCACATATAACTACCATATAACCACCACAATGCGCACACATTCAAACCCCGCGCGCTTGGACACTTGGCACGTTACCATAAATTTTAAAACTTGGCCCTTTTTATGTGCGGGTGCAGTCATATGACCCATATGTCCAACGGTTTGGCGATTAGGGGCTAGGTTTCCTAACCATCCTACAGTTTGCGTGGTTTTCGGTTATGCACCCGGTGCTAGGTTTTAGCATGGAAATGAGCACGTGTGCTAGGTTGGACACACAGAGGTGCATTTTGGTGATCCAGAGACAACAAGTTTGAAGGGGAACTTCCAGGAAGCCTATCTTCTTCAATTTTTGGCCAAATCAGGTGTCGAAAAAGCCCAGCTAGGGTTTTTTGGACGTTCTGAAGCCATTGAAGCCATCTATTTGGCATTTTGAGCATTGTAAAGCACATATTTTAGCACTTTGAGAAAATAATATAAAATATCCTTTGGAAGCTGGACCAGGAGATGTAGCCCAAAAGAGGGGTGAACTCCTTTATCATTTGTTGTGTTATGTGTTTACTGTTCACTGTTATTTGCTGTTTATTATCTGCATCTTGAATGTGTAATTTCTATAAAAAATTGTGTTTGCAAATTGATCCTTTTGCATAAGAACACTTGAATTAAAACTTGCAAATATTTTCAAGAATACAAGCCTTTATCATTTTCAGATCACTAGTTGAACCAAGTGATTAAGACCTGTTGGAGCAAAATTGGACAGAAAAGTTCTCAGAGGTTACCAACAAAGATATTGTTGTAGTCTAGAAGCAATGGAATATTCAACCTTCCACAAGGGAAGGAAGTCTCACCCGAAGCGCAACTAAGACTTGTGTGAGGTGAAGTGAATCAAAGAGGATGCATCATCAAATATGGCTCAACATAATTCACATTCATGCTTTAACATATAAATAATTATATCACCTAGAATATTAAACAACATAGACATCATATTAATTAGAGTGTGCAACACAAAAACAAGTCCATACATCAGAGTTAATGGTTAAATACCAAATACAAAGTACATAATCAATCGTGGAATGAAGAAACTACAGATTCATACACATCATAACCAATATTTTTAGAGCCCAAATGATCTCTTGTATTATCAATATCTAATGATTCGTGATCCATGAGTATATCCTTCTATCATAGCTTATACATTACTTCCCAAGTTTCGATACCCTTTACAGACTTTCTTGCTACCACACAAGCACAATTATTCCCTTAAAAACCATTACAGTAGCGTATCACACCAAAAATAATAACAACAATGGTGATAGCTTGATAATAGAGAAATATACAATATTAATACAAACTAACAGTGCATAATATGAATAATAGCCAACCAACCCTTTCCCATTACATATTCCCATATTTCTAGTTTTCCCTCGGGTGATTCTTGACTTCTTGATTCCGCTATTGTCTTTTCTTGATTTCGCAGAACGTTGTTTTTCACACTTTCTATTTTCCTTCGCTCAAAGATTATGGATATTTCCACTTGATCATCCAGCTAGTGCATTGTCTATTTTCACTACTAGCACACTTGCACTTAACTCTTTCGCGTATCCTAGATGTTCTTTGTCACTTCTAATCTTCTATTGTGCTATTGCACTGTCCCACAAAAATTTAGCCTTTCTTACAAAATTAGGTTCTCTTAAAAAATGGAGGGCCCAACATGCCCCGACCACAACCTTTGACTCATCCCAAGTCAACCTACTTTCTCTTTTCCCTGTCCTTCCACAAACATAGGGTCCAACTCCGATACAATGGTGAGATCTTGTTCACGAAAAATGGTCATAGTGCTCAACGCGATCCTGCCATTTCCTTTACAAAATTGAGGCCCCCGCAAAAAAATCTTGAGAGGCATTCACATTGGGCTCCTCTAGATTTGTGGCCAAGAGAGTAATCCATTCCGTGTCAGCAATGGATTCAATCTACTGCATTTGAATATATTTTTCTTGCACTATGGTCCATAAGTTGTGAATCTCTTTCTTTGCAGCCTTGGTGGATTCATCCAATGCATCCAATCATTTATCTTCGGCCTGAAGTTTTGAAAACTTAGCAGCCTGGTCAATAGAGTTATTCATAGCTCAGTATTTCTCATGCATGTTGTTGAGTTGTGAATGCAATTCTGCAATTGATTGGCTGCTTTGGTCTAGCAAACCAACCCAGTCATTGACCATGTCGAAGAGCCAATGACATTCATCAACACATGCATGAAGTGAGGATCGAACCAAATTTCCCTTCGTATTTGCGTGCATAATATTTTTCATCATTTCTTTGGGCTACTCTGTTTCCTTTATTTTGATCGGAGCTACTTACTATTGTAGGGTATCAGTGTTTGTAGCCAACTAGGACCGTGCATCGACAATGAGTTCAATCCATTGTAGAGGTGCAATTGGAGTGATATCTTTAGGTAGCTTCAGTGTCATCCGTCGAAAAGAGGGACGAACTTGAGAAAAGTGTTCTGACATAGCCGCACCAACAAATTCAGCTTACACCCACAGGGCATACTCCAATTCTATAGTAGAAGTGAAGACAAAGGAGACATATTATAGTTGTTGTGATTATTGTTGTAGATCCTCATTTGTGCACTCAAATGCTATGCTTATTTATTCTAATTGATCAGTGGAATCACTCATGAAGGTAAACAATTGTGGTGTAGGCCAAGTGTTGAGCTGTCCACTACTATAAGGAGGAGGCATAGGGAATATGACACAAGGGGTTGGCCACTAGCGACCAAGAATTCTGACATGCTAGGGCTTCCAATGATATCAATACTAGCCGACGTAGCTTGAAGGCTGCAGGAAAAGTTGCCCTGGACCTCTTAGGGTAGCATGATGATCACATCGACATGTTTCAATTAGAGTTCTAGGATGGAACAACAATGTTGGGGGTCGTGCAAAAGGGGTGCCACCTGGTCCTTTACATAAATCATATTGTGCATACACTGAGTCTCCTATTGAGTATCCATAACATCATTTGGTGGATCCGGGCCCAATGGGTCCTATATTTCTTTATTCAACTCAATATTTGATTGGGGTTGTGTTTATGGTGGGGTATCCAATAGGTTTGGAACCTGTGGAAACTGGGGAAACCCATATGGATTGGAAACTTCGGTTACGACAATCGAAATGATGGGGTCACTAGACTGGGTTGCAATAACATTGGGAGGAGATCGAGTAGTCGATAGAGGAACAAATGATGGGGTCACTAGACTGGGTTGCAATAACATTGGGAGGAGATCGAGTAGTCGACAGAGGAACAAATGATGGAGTTTATGTGGATGAGCCAAGGGGTTGGCTCATAGATACCTCAACTACATGGGTGGATTTAGGCGTAATAGGGGGTCTTCAATTATGAGAATGGGGATGGAGGATGGAGAGGGTGGGGATGTATGATATGGGGGTGTCCTGGAGGAAATGGGAATAACATCAGTGAAAATGGGCCTGGGGGTTCCTTTGGAAGGAGAAATAATGTGTTTCTTCTTAGGATAAAATGAAGTAGTAACAACCTCACACAAGTCCTTACCTGAAATAGTGGCATCATTCAGGAGATTGAGAAATAGTGGTGGCCTTGACTGGGAAAAAACCTATTTTTTTTCTTCTTCATCTGAATCTGATGGTGGGAGTGGTTGTTTCTAAATAGTGGTGGTGTTGGAGCTTGGAATGTCTGCTAAGTTTGGGGACTATCACCATGAGATAGCAAGGAAGAGATAGGAGACTCTGAAGTTCTTCTTCTCTTTTAGGACTCCAGGTTAGGAGAAAACGTTTTTGTCGAGTGCTTTCTCTGTGAGGTAGTACAACAGTGGAGAGGTATGGAATTCCTCATATGTTGTACCAAGAGGCCGCACGAAGGTGTTGTCTCGATTCATGGAAAATCAGAGCTTGATGATATGGTGATTTAGTAGCTTTTGGGGAATGCGTAGGCACTGGGTAACACTGACAAGGTCATTAAACCACTAAAAAAAGGTAGTGTTATTAAAAGAGGAATTAACATCATCAATCCGGGCATGGCAGGGCTCAAACCTCATCGCAAGTTGCGTATCTATAGTCACCCCAAGATCCCTTCCCATTGGTGGCCTTGATTTCCATATGGCAAGAGTGACTAAAATATATCCATAAATGAGATACGTATCCTTCTCATGCGCATCCACACATACCTAGAGTAATTTGACTTGCAAGTATTGACACTAGTTGATGAGGACTCCTTGAGTGTAAAAATCCGCCACTGAGAGGGCATATAGTGTGCATTCTGCTCATGTGTAGGTCCTTGTAACCTTATAGAAAATCAGGTAGCATGCACAACATACTGGTTCAGGGAGAATGGGATCAATCACAACACATTGACCACCTCATCTAGTCTTAAACTTGTCGTAGAGAGTAGGCTCTCCCTTCTTCTTACCACACATTATGGACCCTTGGAACCCCTTGGTGAAATCGTCACCCTCCATGGATAGACCTATAAGTTGATGGATGTCTTCCATATGGATCGAGTATTCTTGGTCCAAGCATAGGGAACCGTTGTGGACACGACTGATGACAAATTCAGTACAATGCCCAACCTCACTTGTGTTCCCAAACACTGAGAAGTCCCGTAATTTCATAAGTGTGGATTCCCACAATGGTACAAAGGGAACCTTCTAATCCATACCAACCTCTATCGAGGGAAGAAAAACATCGTTGAAATAGACCTCTACTTTCATCTACGAGAATAGGTCGAAATCCAAGAAATCGATGTCGATGAGGCAAGTTTTCTCCACCTTCCCCTGTAAGTCACCTAGGGTAGTAACTCATGGATTGAAAAACTCAATAATTGGGTACACAAACCCGAGTGATGTTTGTTCATCCCATATTCATTAATCGGTGATAGTAGACAAACAAAACAAGGGGTCGAGAGGAGAGGGTCGAGTGCATTGAAGGCTTCGTAAGCTCCAAAGAGAAGTATACAACTGACTCAAAGAAGTAGAATAATGGTGAACTGAAGGTTGAAGATGATTTTATAGACAACGTCAAGAGGTGACGACATGCATTAACCACAAATAAAAACTATCATGGAGGTAATTCAACATTAACGTCAGATATGACGAGCAGAACACAACAAATATATGAGACAATTTGGGTAAGAGTGAGCCTGGCTACTGAGTGGACATTAATAGGACACAATACATGGAATTTTTAACGACTCCACCAGTGGTGAATTGGAAATGTAATGATAGTTGGTGAGACAAATGATTTTTACTAGTAATGATGAGACATATAAGAAAAAGGTACTAAACAATGTTTTTAGGGCTGGCCACAGTAAAACTATAGACAACATCAGAGTCTGAAGAAATAATGTGTATTCCTCAGATAGACCTTTCCAACATGATATTGTGCACCTAAAATGGAGATCGTATGCAAAAGTTACGACCCCGGGAAGTTGATGTACCAACTTACCCCAATGGGGCCCACATGACTCTTGGCGCTTCATCTCCTTAGGTTAGGTTTTTGGATGTCTATGGTTTTGGAATCCATGTGTATTGTAAAAAGGATTTCATATCCTCATTGTAGTAATATTCTTGCGAATGAACGCAACCGTCACATCTCTTCTCAGAGATAAGCCGCCACCATTCTAGCAAGCTTGTTTCAGTCTAAATTTTATAGTTTCAACGTATTTATTTATTAATAGAAGCCAAGTTTTAGTGTATCTATGTTATTTTTCATTGAATCTTTGTGTTAATAATATAGATCTATATTCATTTCGTTATGCTCATAAAATATGGATTAGTGGTATCAGAGCGGTCTGCTCCTTGTCATTCTTAATGCATGTTCTTAACGAGGTCAAGGTACAAAGAGTTGGGTCTCGAGCTTGTTTCTCTTGAGGAAAATTTCTCTCGCATGCCCAAGTGACATTCCATGGCAGGAGAAAATAAATACAATGGGACATGAGATCCTTTCAAACTATTGATCGAGGAAGCCCTCGCGCAACAGAGGAATGAGATGTTGGATAGTTTTGCACAAATCCTTCGATGGCTACCAACATGCGACAAATATTCCTCAAGCGGAGGCACCTCCCCCTTCAAGGTTCAAATCAACTTTGATGTTCCTATATTTGAAGGTTAGATAGATGCAGATGTTGTAGACAAATGGTTGAATCTGCTAGAAGGATATTTTTCTATATAAATTTTTGAATAGAGAAAACATTACTTTTGCGCTCCTCAAATCCATCCCCCATGTCAAATATTGGTGGGAGACTTTCTGTGAGCAAAAGGAAACAAAGGAACCCTCATTATTTATAGTTTCACTCACCTAGGATTCCTTCAGGGATGTTATTAAGGAATAATACTACCCTATCAGAAGTTATGATGACCTGTATACAAAATAGACCACACTACAGTAGGAAAGGGGCCAAGCAGTGCCATAGTTTACAAATATCTTCCATACCTTGAGCACCAAGTTGGGTATAAAATATTCTAAGTGACATCTAGTGATCAATTACCGCGGTTGTCTTCATAGATACATCCAGAAATAAATGGATTTTCTAGACATCTCATCCTTGGGTGCGGCCTATCGAAATGCCATCAAAATCAAGTAGAAGATTAAACAAAAACTGTGGCAGTTTGGATCTGGGAACCCCGCACAATAGAATCAGGTAAAGGGTAGCCTCAACCTGTAGAACAAAGGGTAGAGAAAAGATGGACATCCTCATGACAACTAGTCTAAGATGTAAACAAAGAAGGACAATGGAAAGACGAAGACAAATACTGGGAAGTGGTGTGACTTCCTTAAGATCCCCTGACATAACACTGTTGATTTCCACTCAAAGCAGTCATTGGTGGATGAGATGAAAGCCTCTGAATCAGATGTGGGTTCCAACTTCGAGTCAAAACCAGAAAATGGGAGACTGATCATTGACATGAAACCCAGTTCCGTCGTTGCTACCACCAAGATCCTGCCTAGTGAACCTGATGAGAAAAAGGAAGGAGAGTGCCTCTTTCATTCATAGATGTGGGTGAAAGGCACCCCGTTGCATTTCATCATTGATAGCAGTAGCCAAAATAACCTCATCTCAGTAGAGGTTTTCAAGCAACTAGCCCTGCCAAAAACGTCGCACCTACATCCCTACACCATCGAATGGCTCTGCCAAGGAAGCGATCTTTGCGTTAGCCAATAGTGTCTCATGTCCTATGACATCAATCCCTTCAAAGATGAGGTATTGTGTGATGTTTCTCCACTTGAATTTTGTGATGTTATTTTTGGGACAACCTTATTTATGGAAACATCATGTTGTATATGAGTCTATGCCTCACAATTTTATTATTACTTTGGATAGAAAATTGTATTGGATACCCGAGGTAGTTCCACCTAGTGCCATTTCCTTGATCTCTGCCAAGCAATGTAGGAAGGTCATATGATATCATACCGGGAATTTTTTCTTCTTTTTGATTCACTCTCAAAGTGAGAGAAAGATTGTAGCCACATCCATGGCCTCCGTGACTGACCTCTCCACGCAATAGAAGAAATTGGATAAGGTCGTGTAAGAATACAAAGACATCTTCTCCTCACCTACTGGGGTACCTCTGCATTGTTAGGTCAAGCATTCCATCGATCTGACCCCTGGCGTACCAATACCCAATGGGCCAGTTTATCATCACTCTCTGTTAGAAAATGAGGAGATCAAGCATGAGATCAGAGAATTTCTCCATAGGGGGCACATCTGACCCAACACATCACTTTGTGGAAGCCCAATTGTGCTTGTGCAAAAGAAATATGAGACTTTGCAACTCTGCATTGATTACAGGGCCCTAAATAAGATCACAGTCATGAATCAATACCCAATTCCTTGAATTGATGATCTCCTTGATCAACTTAAGGGGGCCAAAAAATTCAGTGTGATTGATCTAAATTCTAGCTACCATTAGGTCCGAATAGAGCAGGCAGGTGTATGGAAGATTGCCTTCAAGTCAAAATAAGGTCTTTTTTAATGGTTGGTCATGCCATTTGGTTTGACAAATGCACCAACAAATTTCATGAGGATGATGGATTGTATCTTGCGACTGTTCACCAATTATTTTGTAGTTGTGTATATGGATGACATCCTCATATACAACAAGACTTGGGCAGAACACTTGTAGCATATTCAACAGGTTCTGCACACTCTGCGACAACACAAGCTATATGCCAACTTGGAGAAATTATCCTTTGGAATGGATAGGGTATAATACTTGGGCTACATAGTTGATAAGCATGGTGTACATGTGCATCTAGAAAAGATCCAAGTCATCCATGATTGGCCAACCCCAACCATGCTCACTGAGCTTCAGAGCTTCTTAGGCCTTGCCAATTTCTATCACAGGTTCATGTTGGGATTCTCCCATATTGCATGGGCCCTCAACCAAGTAACCAGGCATGGTGGTAAGGAAAATTTTGTGTGGGACCTTTCCCAATAGCAAGCGTTCGATGATTTGAAGAAACGCTTGTACTTATCCCCAATGCTCTCATTACCCGACCTGCAATATCCCTTTGAGATTGAGACAGATGCTTCAAACTATGTTGTGGGAACAATTCTCACTCAGCATGGCCACCCTGTGGCCTATAATAGTGAGAAACTATCAAATGTCGTCTGTAAGTACCCTACTTACGACAAAGAAATGTACTCTATTATGCAATCTTGTCACCAATGGAGGAATTACATTCTCGGGAAGGATACATTCATCCACATTGATCATAAGTCATTGCAGTTCATGCAGACACAAGGAAAATTACAGAATGACTGCCATAAGAAGTGGTCCAGATACTTGAAGCAGTTCCACCTCAACATCAAGTATAAGACAGAAAGTATGAACTATGTTGTTGATGCCTGATACGACCTCTAGTCGCGTCACTCACCACGGTGCTAGAATATTGTGGCCATGAGACCTCCGGATGGCCCCAACTCTATGAGAAAGATCCTGACTTCGCCACCACCTACCAATTGTTAGGCACAAACATAGTTGTCACTAATTTCCATCTCCAGGAAGGGTTGTTGTGTTGTTTGGGCCATCTATGTGTTCCATCAAGCGAGTGAGAGAAGTTGATTTGGGAATCCCACTATAATCGGTTGGCAGGACACTTCAGCGTAGAAAATACACTGGTAGTGTTGCAACAACATTTCTACTGGAGAAAACTTAACAGGATGTCAGCAAGTATATTAGGTCCTGCATTTCCTGCATTATTTCCAAACTGACCACTAAGAAACAAGGCATGTACACCCCTTTTCCTACTCCTGATAGGATGTGGGAATCCATCTGAATGGACTACATATCAGGCCTTCCATCCACCAAACGGGGAAATGATTGTGTTTTTGTGGTTGTTGATCGCTTTTCCAAGATGAGGATTCTGGACGCCTGCAAGAAGAGAATCACAATGGTGGCCACTTCCAATATCTTCTTTGAATGAGTGTGGGTACATTTTAGAATACCACAAACCATTATCTCAGATCGGGACAATCAGGTCCTTATCACATTCTGGTCAAGACTTTGGTCAATGTTGGACACCAAACTCACTGAATCCACTACCTTCCACCCCCAGATGGATGGCCAAACCGAGGTCGTCAACTGGATGATCGTGCATATCTTGCATATGTACAATTCCAAACCCCCTCACATGGGATGAGAATATTCCCTATTTTCATCATAGCTACAACAAAGCCATACATAGTTCAACCGACCACAACCCCTTTCAGGTGGGGATGGGATTTCAACCATTGGGTCCCATGGATGTTCCACTACCCCTTGCGACCACCCGAGAAGACTCATCCCATGATCCAACTGAAGCTGACAAAGCCACCTGGTTCATTGAGTGGATCCAGCACATCCACCAATAGGTTCAGGATATTTTACAGAAATCCAATGCCAAGTACAACCAACGCCATGATCAACATTGGGTGCCACACTAGTTTTAGGTGGGAGACAAAATTTGGTTGCACTTGCAAAAAGAATGCCTTACATGGCCCCATCAAAATATTTTTCCACTCCTCTATGGACCTTACTCCATCACCAAGGTTGTGGGTGACCATTCTTTTGAACTCAATATTCCCCACTTCCTTGGCTTGCACCTAGTTTTCAATGTGGATCTCCTTCAACCATATTTTCCACCATTATTGGAAACCTTAGAGATAGAAGAACAATTGACACCAACATAGCTCAACCATGACTGCATGGAACAAGAATCCACTGATCATATCATGGACACATGGGGAAAGGGCACTCGCCAACAAAGAATCTATCTTTATCGGTTGTCAAAGCAGGGCAACTCCTGCACCAAGGCAAGTGGCTCACCCTAGACCAAATTTAACATAAATTTCCTCATCTAATGGGAGAACTCGATGCAATGGAGACCATTTATTCCTAAAGGGGAGGATTGATCCAGGTGGATATCGATGGTCACCCACCTATTCTAACTAGCTCATCTTGGTAGTTTTTCAGTTTGGCAATTTTTTCCTAGTTTTCGGGTTCTGAACTTTTGGGGCCATTTTGAGGCCCTAAACAACATTTTTAGGGATCGCCACAGTCAGACTAATAATAAAGCTAGATTATGATGGCATAATATGTATTCCTCGGATAGACCTTTCCAAGGGGATATCATGCGCCTAAAATGAATATCGTAGGCAAAAGTTACGACCCCGGGAAGTTGATGTACCAACTTACCCCAACAAGGCCCACATGACTCTTGGCGCTTAATCTCCTAGGGTTCGGTTTTTGGATGTCTAGGGTTTTGGAATTCATGTTTATTGTAAAAAGGATTTTAGAGCCTCATTGTAGTGATCTTATTGTGAATGACAACAGCCGTCACATCTCTTCTTAGAGATAAGCCACCACCATTCTAGCAAGCTTGTTTCAGTATGCATTTTACAGTTTCAACAAATTTCTTTATTAATAGAAGCCAAGTTTTATCGTATCTATGTTATTGTTCATTGAATATTTGTGTTAATAATATATATATATATATATATATATATATATATATATATATATATTCATTTCGTTCTTCTCATAAAATCCGGATCATTGAGTTGGCCAAAGTGGAAATGACAACCTAAACTCTACAACAAGTGACAGTCCGACACACCACCATTTTATTAACAAGAAATATGAACAACGAAACAAATGAAATCCTACCTACTACATTCACTCCCATGTATAGGGGCACTGCACACTTGCATTTACCAACTAATGGAGGTGTGCACCATTCACCCATCTGAGACAAAGAATACCATCTAATTGCACGATCCTAACAACACTCGATTCACGTATTTCCACAACTATAAAAGGTCCCAACCATTGTATTTGTAGATTCCTCGAATGTTTCTGATATTTTCTATCATATAATAGGATTTAGTCACCTTGCGCAAACAATTTATGTTTAATATGTCAATCATGCCAATCCTTTTTCCAATCCTTTTCCACTGTCTGATGAAAATCTTGCAATTATCTAGCTTCATCGAGTTTCATTAATTCCACAATCTGTGCTGTCAAGGATTCATCGTTTGTCATCTTAGTAGCCTACACAATGAATAGAATCAAAGTTATAAACTCGGAGAGAACTACTACTTCTCGACCATATACCAAATGAAATGGGATATACCTGTGTAATCTCTTTGTAGTGGTTTGGTAAGTCTATAACATAGTGGGAACTCTCTCATCCTAATCATCCTGATTGGCACAAGAAACTTTAGTCAAACCCCTTTCCAAAATCTTGTTGAATGCTTATATTGTTCCATTTGCTTGAGAATGGTATGGACTTCTCTTATGGTGTTGACTAAAAAAATCGCATGTGAGGGTCACGATAATGTCACTGATAAAATGAGCCCCTTGATCATTGGTCAAGCTCTGAGGACAACCAAACCTGGTGATTATATTCTAAAAGATGAACCATGTTGATGTGTCAATAGAACAATTTCGAATAGCTCCAGCTTCATCCCAACAAGTGAAGTAATCGATTAAGGTAATAATGTGTCTTTCCTTAGAGTACCTCTCAGGGGAGTTTATCGGACCGATGAAATCAACAACCCACATTTCAAAGGATTGTTGTGCTCGAACATGGTGTAAGGGTAACGCATCACTGTGGGATGTCTTTCCCACTCGCTGACAGATATCACATGCCCTGATATATTCCTTGGAATCCTTGAACATTGTTGGCCACCATAATCCTACTTGTAATACCTTATGGGAATTTTCCCTTATGCCAACGTGTCCTCCCACAACTCCACTATGACACTCCCATAGAATATTTGATCTCTCATGGTCAAGCACGTAGTGCCTAAGTATGGTATCCAATCCTAATTTGTACAAGTTTCCTACGATCAGTTGATAGTTTGTTGCTCGGACCAATAGGTGTCACTTTTGAGTTGCGGAATAACCTTCAGGGAAATCACCCATGTTAAAAAATAAGGTAATTTCAGACAAGTAATCAGGAATAGCTTCAACCTTGAAAAGAAATGCATTTGGAATCTGATCATCTACAACTACACCACTCTCTCTTGATTCTAGTTGTAACACACCCAACCCCCTAAGTACCTTTTAAGGGATAGGGTATTAAAATTTCACTTTTTCTCGATCACCTCAAAACCTAGTCTAAATGATTCCATCATCTCCTACTCACCACGATATTTCCAATGACTGTAACTATGCACAAATCCGATCTCATTGTTAAAAGTTATGGCCTTAAAAATTTCTCAGGCCTCATTAGCCAACTGCAAGCTCATTTCCATGTGGCATCCACATGGATTCCTATCCCAAGTGTCATCCAACGTTGCACAATTGTGGCTTAGACATGGAGTTTTCCACATGGTTATCCGAACCATGGTTCTGATCCCACCGAACCTCAGGTCGTCATCGTCAGGATTTTATTTTCATGGGTCGCAAGGACCCCAACCAAAAGTTATGACGATGATCTATTAGTCGAGCCTATTCTATATCCAATGGTCCTCGCGCCAATCATCCATTAAATCTAATTGTGTCAGAGATACTAACTGGCGCAGAGGTTAACATCCAATCTTTGACATTCCTTATGGTACAGTGATGGGACCCACCAGGATCTACGACTGAGATTCAACCATGCTCGCTCACCGATCAACGAATATCGTTTCCCTCTAGATTTCATCGTCATCTACGATATTTAATCGTGTTCTATTTGGGCTTATACTCATCTCTATACCTCCATCGTCCCTCTACCAACGTATGGTCGAGATCTCTCGATTGGAAGATCCAAAAATTTAGGTTATGATCAAAGATTTAAGGGTCTCTTGGCCCTCCTGGACCATTTTGGTTCCTCTGACCAATCAATAGGTGACACATGTCACCCCAGGGTTAATATGGCTATCGCGATGGCATGCCATGCCACTCATGAGGTCGTCACCCATTATATAACTTATAAGGGTTCTTCATGAATCTACGGTGGAGATTAACTACAACCTAATGCCTATCAATGACTCTCATCACATCTTTATGATGCCTTCATCGTCATCAACATTTTTGGCCAATGCACAACTTTTCCAACCTTTCAAACTTTGAAAAATGAACCAGATATTCTTGGATTTTCACGTACATGTGCCAAATCCTCTTGAAATGTGATGTCATCTCTACATGACATGTGGCACCATCTCCACCTAACATGTGGCATTCATATTTCCCACAGAAGCTCACCTTCAGGTTCCAAATCACTATGCCACATGGCACCTTCTATGCTCAACATGTGGCACCATACACATCATCCTCTTGATTCCTTAACTAAAGAGCAATGATCCAGATCGTACTTTAAGTCCCTATGATCTTGGAAAATCAACAACTCAAATATCCTCTAGGAGCTCCTCTGATCCCGACGAATCAATGGTCATGATTTTATCTCGATGCTCCTTTGATCTCGAAAACTCAACGGTCCATATCTTCCCTCGAGTTTCCTCTTCCAGATTTCATCTCTGGATCTTATTCCAAACAACCTCCTCCGATGACAACTAAGATTTATTCGTCTCACTAGATCGATGGTTGAGATTAAATATGGTCCCATCCTTTGCCTCTACATCGATCTACGATCTGGATCTCATCACCATGAAAAATCAATGACTACGATCCTTCCCGGGTGAAACAAGGTCTTATCCTTCACCAAGAAGATGTGGGGTCCTTGCCACGAATCAATGACTAAGAATTAATATTTCCCTTTCTTTGATTGAGGGTACAAATCTCACCTCAGATTCTCCCCATCGGAGCTCACCTCCAAGTTTTACCTCAATTCATCCTCTATGATGAGTGGCCTAGTTCTATCTATCTCGCTAGATTGACGTTCGAGATAAAATATCACCCTTGCTTCGATTAACGGTCCAGATCTCTTCTAGGAGTTTCCTCATCGGAGCTCATCTCCCTGAATTACTTTGAATGGCACTCTACGATGAACAATTATGATCCATTATCTCTCCAAATTGACGGTTAATATTTAATCCTTACCCTACACCGATAAAGGGTCCATACCTAACCACCATTACAAATCTACAATCAAGATCCTCTGAGGAAAAACAAGGGTCTTTCTTAGGCTTAACATTTCGATTCAGGACTTAGCCAAATTTCACGAGGGTTTTCTCCCATCCTTTGCAAGACTTCTGATTTTTTGAGAGCTCTCTCTTGGGTCCAAGGCATTCCATTTCCTACCCAAGGTACCTCTATTTCATCTTATCCCACAAGGATTGTAAACCATCCCTTCTCCCTTCAATTCTGGAGTCAAGCTTACTGCCACCTTTACTTCTCCCGAATTTGATGTCACCCTGTACCATTAGTTAGTTGGTAGCCTCTTATACTTGAATCATACCTGTCTTGATATTTCCTTTGTTGTTGGTCTTGTTACCTGATATATGCAAACACCCCATGCAATCCCTTGGAAAACATCTAAAAGGATACTTCGCTATGTCTGTGGTACAGTTTATTTCAGGATACATTACAATTCAGGGGGGACTCCTTTATTGGTTGGTTTCACTGATTCAGATTGGGCTTGCGACCCTAATGATCGGAATTCTACTACAGGTTATGTTTTCAGCCTTAGTTCAGAACCTTTCACTTGGGCCTGTAAGAAACAACAGGATATTGCACTTTCTTCATCAGAAGTAGAGTACCGAGCAGTGGTAAATGCAAGTCATTAAGCTTTGTGGCTTCAACAGATCCTTTCAGAGTTTGGATTCCAACAGCAACATCTGACCAGCCTTTGGTGCGATAATCAGAGTTCCATCAAGCTCACCAAATACCCAGTTCAACATCAGCACATCAAACACATCAAGCTACACATGCAATTCATCAGAAAGATCATTCATGATCAAGTTATTGAAGTGCTCTTTTTCCCTACAAAAGATCAAGTTGCAGACATTTTCACAAAGTCTCTTACAAAAGTGAAGTTTTCCAAACTTCAATCTATGTTAGGAGTTCAGGAAGTTGTCATCAAGGGGGGATAGGCTCTAATGCCTCCTTCCTTCTCCTATTGTGTCAATATTGTAAATCCTTCAATCCTATCCCAAGTTGTTCTTAAGGGGGGATGTTAGGATATTTAGACACTTAGGAGTTAGTTAAGTTCTACTTGGTCTAATGTTTCATTAGGTAAAAGTGTGTTTCTTAGTGTGTTTCTTTAGTATGCATTTGTAGTTAGGAAATCATACAATCACGATATGTTCCTAACATAGAGTGATTCGACAATTCATATTCTCCTCGATCTTAATGGCCATTGATCAGTGGATTAACACCCGATTGGTCCATGATCTCTATTTAAAGAGCATGGAGGGTCATTTGTCGATGACCGATTCTGAGAAAATCTCTTGTAAAATCTCTCTGTAATCTTTTTCTTTTGCATTAATAAACAGCTCCAAGTGGTCGCATTGGCTGGGGTCTTGGATGTTTCCCCGTAGGATTTTTACCACATCAAAACATCGGTGTGTTGATCTTTGATCTGGTTTTGTGAGTGGTCACTGAAGGTGTTAATCCTCTATTGGAATACATGTGTTGTCGAACATGCCTTGTAGTAATTTTAAGCTCGCGACCACTTGAAATCTTGGTTTTCACGTCCAGGCGTTTAATGTAATTTGTTGAAAATGAAGTCCTTAAAGAACTTTTCTCCACTATCTCTTTCCCTTGCTATGTACTATTATTAACGAAAACTTAAAGTATGCATGAGGCAAGATATCCTTTCATTGGAGGGTTGAAAATGTCAGCATTCTACACTACAATGAAACTTTGTTACACACTTATACAAACTTCTTTATTTGAGCTAACAAATGGCTCTGTTGTCAATACCTGAACTAATGCAGGGTGTAAATGTTGTGGAAATCAATGAAGGTGGATTCACAATACTTAGTAGTTTGGTGTGCACATCCATGCCTTTTCATGCTAAGGATGTGTGTATTTAGACTTGGACATGGAGAAACTTAATCATGAGTACTTTTTTGAGGATGAACATGAAGTATTTTGGGATGAATTTCCTGTGATTTTGTACAAATTATTATTAATATAGTCAGAGTAGTCTCGTTTTTGACAACCATTAGTGGATATTTCTTAGTACTAATATATATTATAAGTTTGCATCCTAGGATATGCATTTTCTGTCTCTTGTAAGCTTCCACTAGTTAATATAATGGAAATCATGAGATGTGTTATGTACCTTTTCATTATTATTATTATTTTTTATGACTAGGGGAATCGGCAACGGCGGAAGTATCGTACTCGCGTGACATGGGGTCGAATCCTGCCGGTACCTTATAACCCCTAGGGAGAATCGCACAGCCCACAAACATGCCTCCATATAAATCAAGGTTTGAACTCATGACCTGTGTAAGAGCACGAACGCCTTAACAATACGTCCGCTGGCCACTAGACCAAACCCCTGTGGGCATGTACCTTTTCATTATTATTTGTTACATTGATGATGCATTTATTGTTGCTATGCACTTAAATGAATGATTTACTTCTACATTTTATTATAAGACTACAATTAATGTAATGTATAGACAATGATGTCATTAAGGAAGTTTGCTCCATTGTCGCTTTCCTTGCTTTGTAGTATTATTAACAACAACTTCAAGTATGCCTTGAGTGTGTAACATCCCCATTTTTAATCCCTAGATTAGTGATATGTATAATATAAATATGATATATGGTCGTGGGTCAAGCGATGTAATATGTAAACATTGCATATTGAATAAATAAAATAAAATGTAATGTCAGCTGCTTATGGACATGGACATAGTCACGGGGGCTAAGTTTCCACAAGAGAGGAGGTGTATAAGGGGGTTTTATTCATGTGCCTTAAATCCCAAACCATTCCTAAAATTATTGTTTTGAGTGAACCTTCTAATTTTCCACTTGAGTGTATGAGAGTCCAATTCATTGAATACATGTAAGAGGGTGGGTGTGAGAAGTCACATCCCATGATTATGAGAGCATGGGGGCTAAGTACAATCAACATTAGGGAGTGTGAGAGTCAAATGACATGGGGGAAATGGAAATTTGTATGGGAAAATAAGAGAGTGTTTACAATTAGTTTTTGGGACAATAAGGGAGAACATAATGTTGGATCTTGGAGGTAGCCATAATGGGCATGTGTGGTAGTTGTTTGGAACTAAAAATGCACCAAGAAGCAAATTGTTAGGTTTGTAGAGTGATATTTTGTGAAAGAAATTACCCTACAATAATGAGTTTGTTGCTATGAGTTTTTCCTTGCAGTGGACATCCCTGGAGTCCCCAACAAGAGATATTCCTAGCCAACCTATGCTAGAGCCCTAGAGGGAAGTGTGAAGGCCCAAGGGACTATGTACAATGAACGGAGATCCCATTCCTTGGGTTGTGGGTAAAATTGGGGCTATGAATGGACAGTGGAGAGACACCCTTTATTGTGGATTCGTAGCCCCAACACGGGGGTGATTTGATGTCGATATTTGGAGCAACAAATCTATGGTTGGGTGGAACGTCCGTCCCCTGCAATCGGTTGCACATTTGGTTTAAAAGATAAGTGTTTATCTCTTTTACATTGCTTATATTTTTGGGTTTTATTTGTTGTGCATATACTCCGTTCTTGAGTAAATTATATGCTAATGTGTATTGTATAATTGGATACGTTCATAAAGTTGTCAATGCATGTAAATCCTCAATGCCCGCATTTAATTATGGGATAATTTGTTGTGTCCTTAATTCAATTTTTACGCAGTTATATGCAGCTGTGTGAATGTCAATTTAGTTGCATTCTTGTTTAAATTAATGATGCTAAATGTATGGGCATTTTTAGCATGATGGATTGCATTTAAATTAATGGTATCAGAAAAAAAATTATGGGTTTAGTAGTGGGGGACATTACAGACTGCGACTTCCTTTCATTTGAGAATTGAAAACATCAACATTTTATACTACAATAGAACTAATTTATTGGAAACCTATGCATACCTAGGGTGTTTATTTGAGCCAACAAATGGTTATGTTGTCAAGACCTCAATTGATGCATGGGGATGGAAATTCTATAAAAACTGCTAAAGGTGGATATGCAATACTCAATAGTTTGGTGTGCATATCTATGTATTTACATGCTAAGAATGTGTGTATTTAGACATGGATGTTGAGAAATTTGAGCATAAGTACTTGATTGAAGATGAACATGAGGTATTTTGGGCTGAATTTCCCATGATTTTTGTACAAATAGTTAAACAGATAGTAGTAGTCTCATCATTGGTAACCATTCGTGGATATTGATTGGAAGTGTTAGTATCCAGATATTAAATATTCAATTTTTTCCTTGTTGCAGGAATGGTGTTATTCCTGTAGCACCGAAAAGTGTTAGTACCTAGAACTTCAAGTTTAAAGTGCTAGTTAAAAAAAAAAAATGTTTTAAGAAGGCGGATTTTTAATCAGTGATAATGGATTATTGGTTGAAATGTCGTTTTGCCGGCAAATAAAAATGGTTGGTTTCATTAAGCCAATTTCGGTTTGTGGCTTCGTTTATTAATCAATTTTTTAGTTTGCTCTCGTCCTTATACAAGGTTTTTATATTTTAAAACAAATCTAGCCCGAAGGCTAGCTCTCGCTCCAATGCTCCAGTACCATGTGACCTGCACAGCTACAAAACACATATCAGTATTAGCAAAATCATTGAGCCCAGTCCTCAAAGCCATGCACCTGCGATCAACACACAACACATAAGTCAAGACAAAGCCAACGCAGAAGCATTAGACCAAGCCATGAGGAGGAGAAGTCACCCTTATGCTCCACATGCCAAGACTACTAGCAAGCAATATATAAACATGTGTTGCGTTCTCTTAGTATATGAGTTGGTTGAAATATATTATTCAGTTTTCTGAGTACAAATTCCTGGGATGCTATAAAGTTCTTGGGCGTAAAGAGGAGTATTGCATAGAATTTCCAGGATATAATACTATTCATCCATATGCTTTTATAAATGAGCGATGTCGACCTTTACCTCCTGCCTATAACAGGCCTCCACGTCGCAAGGTTTTGTTGGCAGAGCTTGTATCTTGTTCCGATTGCACAGACATGATGAGTATATAAAAAATAAAGTGTAGGGCCATATTGAAACACTTAGAATGGTCAATCATGTCTCATAGTATTCATTATGAGTACGCAACGCCATTTTGTTTGACATTTGGATATGCACGGTCTGCTGAGATCTTGTTCTTGGGTTTTGCTACAATTATTCGACTACTATTTCTGGGCCTTACCTATTTAAGCTATGGCTATGGAAGAGTTTGAAAGCATTGGATGTTGTTTTTACAAGATCCAGAGCGTCTCGGATGCCACATCATGAAAGTAAGAGGACAACCCAAATTATTTGATGATAGCCGAGGTCCAGATTCCCCTACGAACAATCTGAAAACAATACCAATTGAGTTTTCAAATCCACTGAGGCCAAGGTTCAAATAGTTCAGCGGATTAATCATGAAGGAGAAGTTAATAAGGCACGCATAATTCATTTGTTATTGCTACCAAGACAGTAGCTCATATGTTTATGGGTTTGATCAAAGCAATTATTCATCAGAGGCCCCTCAAGAAAGGGATTGCAATCCTGAATTGATATTGAGAGGTCATACTAATGAAGGATCTGGTTTATCGTGGAGCTCTCTTAAGGAAGGTCACCTATTAAATGATGCCCAAAATGCTTGTGGGATATTAATGCTGCATCTGGAAGGAAAGCCTTCGATCCAAGCAAATATTTAAGGTCCATGACAGGGCAGTTGAGGATGTTTCATGGCATTTGAAGCATGAATATCTTATTGGCTCTGTTGGAGTTGATCATCATTTTATTATATGGGACATGCGTGCAACTGCACCTAACAATCCTCAACAATTAGTTGTATCTTACTCGATCTCAGGCACAAGAATAATAGGCAGAGGGTCAATCTAATTAGTTCCAGATTTGAAGGAAGGAAATCAGACAGATTCAAGATTTTCAGGAAGACATCTTCACAGGTGACAAAGCATTTCTGGAAGATGTTGATAAATGTCCAACAATATAAAGTGTTGAACCTCTCAAAGAATTAGTCTCTCTTTCATATTTTTAGGCATTGAGTCAGCATTCAAGGAAGCAGTTGAAGACAAAACACCTCGCAGCAAAGGACCATAAGTAGAAATCAAATCCCAGATTTCAAGGCAAGGTGGCAGGGCATATGTAAAGCAGAGGGTGGCAGTCAAAACTTCCATTGAAGAGGGAAAAGTGGCAGAGTATTCAAATAGTCAATGACACATCCGAAATTTACAGGGGCACCTGGCAACAGTAGATGGCAGTCAAGGTGTCAAGCAGCCTCATCATTTCCAGATTTCCTGCATTGATTCGAGATTGATTTCCATTTTTAGTATATAGATAATATTTGATCCCTTAAAATTTGTAACAAAGGATTGAAGAGGCTATTTAGTCTGGGTGTTGAATGTAATCAAGGGGGAATAGAGGCCCGTGAGGGTAAGGCCTGAGAAGATATTGATGAAATAACATCTAGTCTGAGTTATTGTAAGCCTGAAGGCATTATATTTCTGTAATTGCTTCTGACATTGGGGATATATGACATTTGCTTTATCAGATTGTAATTTTCTTGTCTAAACACTGCTTTTCCATCTTCCTTGTTTTACAGTCTATCTTTCGTCTTACTTGAACGAATTATAAACATTGAGAATCAATGGCTGCTCATGGATGATAGATTCCCAAGCGGTAAAGATTTTGCTGTGACTGCCTATCATCCGTGTGTTTTGTTTCAAGTATTGTTGCATCCATTTGACAAAGAGAATCTTGGTTTGATGAGGTGTTCTATTTTTCATTTATTCCCTATTATTCTACCCATTTACATATAAACGTTTTATCTACTATACAATTTGATTGCCTCTAATCAACAGGGTGTTTACTTGACTCCATGCCCAATGGTGTTTTTACTGATCGACATTTAGCTTGTTTCTCTTTCTCTTTCTCTCCCCATCTACCCGATCCACCTTCTTTCAAAACCCAAACACATCCTTATTTATAAAATTATTGCAATAACTGAAGATGTTCTAGGCTTGAACCTATAGCAGTCCAGGGGAAACTTCTAGCACTAACAGGAAGATCGAGGAATTGTGGAAGTTGTAGGCCTTTGGGGATACTGAATGAGAATGACAATGAAAAATCCTATCATTATTAATGTTGGCACTAGTTATGACTACTAAGATATATTGTAAATTTGCTTCGTCTGATATGTACTTTGTGTCTCATGTAACCTTCCACTAGTTAATATAATGGAATCCATGGGACGTTCTACATATTTTTTCATTATTATTTGTTACATTGATGATGTGTTTGTTGTTTCTCTGCATTTCTATGAATTCTTTAATTCTACATTTCATTAATAAGACTCTATACTCAATGTAATTTGTAGACAATGAAGTCCTTAAGAAATTTTGCTCCATTGTCACTTTCCCTTACTTTGCATTATTATTAAAACCAAATTCAAATATGCTTTGGGTGACACATCCTTCATCAAAAAGTTTAAAATGTCATAATTCTAGACTAACATGGACCTTTGTTGGACACCTATTCATACCCTGGGTATTTATTTGAGATAAGAAATGGTGTCATTGTCGAGAATGTATGTATGTATTTAGACTTTCATGTGGAGAATTTTAAGCACAAGTGTTTGTTTGAGGATGACCATGATGTATTTTGGGTTCTCTCTTGACTATGTTCTTATTCTCTTCTAGTTCTTCATAAATCAAGAACAATAATTTATTGGCATCAATGGCAGGTTGTCTCTCATCCTTATCCCATGATATTCCCATGGGAAGGATTGAAACTCTGCTTATGATAGCCTTATTTACCTGCATTTCCATCCCTCTCATTGTTGTTATATATTCATGGTTTGACATTTTGAAAATTGTATGCACACTCTAGTGTTATTGTATCATCATATCCCTAAAACTTGTCAAAGTATACCAAATAGTTGAATTGTTGAAATACCTCTACTACCTCAGGGTTGTTACATACATTGGAGGTTTCTATAGGCTCCCTCCTGTTGAAACCACCCCCCATAATTCACTTTGATGCCTATTATGGGTAGTTTGTAGGGTTGTATACTGGGACAACTTCACTAGCCCATAATATTCTTGTAACAAAGTATATCAAACAAAGGTATCTTTCCCCCTTTGGTTTCCCATTGTGAAGGGAAAATTCACAAAAAAAGAGGTACGGGATGACACGACAATTATTGAAGTTAGATGGAGAAAACATAGGTTTCAGTCTCCGAAATTGAAAATGTTGGAAATAGAGAAATGTAGGTTTTGGAAAATATCAGCCCAAGTTCAAAGTTTTGTGATTTTGAAGACCCTGTCAATTTAGGATAGCCCTATTGTAGAAATGATATTCACCTCTAGGTTTATAGCTATATCTAATCCAATAAACTGTAAAAGTCCCATCCAGAAAGGGTTAAAACTTCATGTGACATCTGGGTTCAAAGGAAATTATAGAAAATAGGTCTAATCTTGCCACCTTTATACTTTTCTTGGATAACCAAGGTGATGTTTTGTGTGTATGATGAACATCAATCTAAGGAATGCAATGTTTCCCAATTTGACCCCTTCTTTCACTTTAAGAATAGGGGTGTAGAAAAATTGGTGAAAGAAACTTTGTCTAAGTAGAATGTTATGGTCAGGGATAAAAAACCTAGTACAATGGATGTCTAGGGGGTTCGAGGAGCCTGTAAAAGACTCTTCGACACACACACACACACACACACACACATGTCATGGATAAAAAACCTATTGAAATGGATGTCTAAGGGGTTCCAGGAGCCTATAAAAGACTCTTCCACACACACACACACATGTCATGGATAAAAAACCTATTGCAATGGATGTCTAGGGGGTTCCAAGAGCGTGTAAAATACTCTTCCACACACACACACACACACACACATACTTGGGGGGTTGAGATATGCTATGTGAATAACCACTCAGATATACTTCTTGTAGCTAATGTCAAATATAGAAACTTGAAAAATTGACTTCTCAGCTTAAAACTAGTGTTTGTAGCATCCCTTGTGCTATTTTCTTCTTGCGTAGTATTCGAGACTATATGTTATTGCGTAATGGTAGCTCGAAGAGTACTTTGGAATTATTTGTCATGCATGCTCACATTATCATGATTATGATTTCGGGTGGAAGGAGCACTCTTCCTTTTTCATCTCAAAAGGTTGGTACACACTTCAGTTATCCCATCCTTGCTGGCGATGTGGATTTTATCATAAATTCCTTCTCTCTGATTATGTCACCTTTGACCAATTTCAACTGTGCCTTTTCCTTGTCAACTATTGATAACTTAAGTTTCCACCTTATATAACTCAGTGACCCCCCAAAACGTGGAGATTAAGGCCCACCTTGCTAATAAGGGATTTTGTTTGATTGATCATGACTAATATAACAAGGTGCAACTAATCAATTAATTGAAAATGAGTTTGAATGATGAGTGAGTGAGGTACTTGGTAAAGTTTGCTTAACTTGCATGCATGGAGTCTCCTTGATGATGTCGATGAAGTATTGAAGGCTTGTAGATCCCCTCCTATTCTTGATCTGATCAATTGAGTTGAAAAACATTGATCTTTGTTGTCTCCTGTAGCTTCCTGTAGGTCTACAAGGAATCATGTAGCATCTTGATTTCTTGGACATAGTTGATTTGTTTGTTGAAATATGGTTTGAAGATGGCTGCCATGTTCCTTTGAGTGCTCCTATACCCTTGAAACTCAACAAATTTTAAATTGTGTGCTTAAGAATTGCTTCTTGTAGTAATTTTTTTGTCACGATCACCTATACTAGACTATCACGAGCTTTCCTATAGATTCCTATAGTAGTGAAAATTTTCAGCTTCCCGTAGCTACGTGTTTTTAGTGCATAGTTTTGGATTTTTAAGGTTTTTAGAGTATGGGAGTGCATGGTAATGGTTGGTAGTGGTGGGGAAGGTATGGAATGTGTGAATTGATGATGTGAAGTGAATGATTTTGAGAAATAGAGCAATCTGTATGATGGGAAAATGTTTCGAAGAAGTGTTATGGAGGATAGGTATGATGGTTGAAATGTTATGAAAAAATGTGGAATGGATGAGTGGAGTTTCTAAGAGTTTGAACATCAGATCTTGATGTGCGTCATAGACCCACAACACTAGTTTGACCTCTTCGCCATGTAAAATTTCTGATTGTACCTTCATGAAGTATGTAAAATTGTAATACTGTAGGTATGCATGTTGTTGTCAATTTGAACTTGACTTGAGTGATTTTGTTGGTATGGATGACTATATTGATTATATTTTGTTTTGATGTAGCTTGATTTGTGATTTATCATTATCCATAAGGACTATAATTATATCTATGATGGTGATGAGTAATGTTGCCTTTTGATGATGGACTTGTGTTATAATTGTACATATTTTGTACAATACTTGTATAGACCAAAATATTGCTAGTGTGGATAGAAGAGCAGGGTATGTACCTTTGCATGTTGAGGATTGTCGAGGACGTTGCATAGATAGTATTTGATGCCTTGCTTAATGTTTCCATAGAGTATGATCTAGTTGAGAAATATAGCATGTTGGTGTGGTTACATACTCATTGTAATTCTGTGCATGTTGAAGATTGTTGAGGAGTGTGTTACCATAGGATTTGATGCTCATTGTGATGCTTTGTATGCTACATATTCTGGTTCAGAAAGTGTTGATATAAGATCATTGTATTACTGCTTTTGGACACAAGAAAAATGATTGTTTTGTTACCTCCGACAACGATGAAAAAATTGCACTGTGTTGTTTTCACCGAAAACAATAAAAACACACCGTATTGTCATTTTTTACAACAATAAAGGTGCATTGTATCATAATGACATCACATAGTTGTTTTGCAAGACATATGATCAATATAAATATGGTGAGAGTTGTGAAGTGAAATTTTAAATGGGTAATGATGACAATGATGAAATGAAGGATATGGAGAAAGTGTGAAATGGAGAACAAGGAATGGAGTATGATGGTGGTGGTGCTTGCAAATGGAACTTGTAATAGTAAGTACGATGTTGCTTTCTTCTGATGTTTTTGTCATGGTTGCATACTTATACTTCCTTTGTTTTGTTGTTGTAGGGAATGTCGGAGTGTTGTGTCTCTCAATTTGGTATGATATTGTAGATTCTTCATGGGCATGTTCTTTGGATTATTTATTGCTTGTGTACTTGAAACAATTTTGAACCAAAGTTAGTTTTTTTCTTTTTCTTCTCTTTTTTTTTCTTGTTAGGGTATTGGTGCCATTTTTGGTTTTCACCAATGCCTTAAACCATCAATCCTATTAGGGTTTTCATGGTGGGGAATAATTTATTGCATACCTAAGGCTACCCCCATGAAGGTTCTTAGCCAAAGTTCTATCCCAAGTGCCTCAAGGAGGTTTTCACTTGGGAATTTTATTCTTTATTCTTATTCTTTTTTTTTTTAGAGTTTTGGACATCATAATGGGTTAAGAACATTGCTTCTTTCAACCACATCTAGCTATTGAGCCTTGATTGTGGATGTGATTTCTTCCTTTGATAGAGGGTTGTTGTAAATATTGAGCCTATAGACATTGGTTAAGAGGAGAATGTTCTCCTCATCTATTGTCCTAATTTTCACCGAGTCATTATTAAAACATGTCTCAATCTTGTAATGGCCTTGCCATTTGGTTCTTAGTTTTCCTTTGAAATAATTAAATATTGATTGACATAGAAGTGCCCGATCCCCTTCCTTGAAAATTCTAGGCTTGATTATCTAGTCATGCCATATTTTTCTTTGTAGTTTCACACTCTGTGTGTGGAACACGACTTCTTGTATGTACTCATATATGCCATTCAATTGCTGAAATATATCCTTTTCAACTAATGGGATGTCTAAGTTCATCCTGGAAGCTGTCCTTAGTGTTGTAACTTCAAAATCAATAGGACACATAGCCTTTTTTCCATAGACTAGTTCATAGGGGGTGTGTAACACCTTGTTTCCCCCAGTTTGTAAAAATAACTATACTGGCCAAGAACTGTGGCAAACTCAAAAATGTGAATGTGTGATGTGAATGGACCTTGTGAAAAAGGTCGATGAATGTGAATAATATTATGAATATATATTGCAGGACTGTTGAGAGGGGATATGCTAAAAAAGAGACCACGATGGTTGAAGAAATGTGGTGGAAGGCACCTGGAAAGGTGGCGTTAACTTCCACCGAAACCAATACTGTATTTGGACTTCATCGTCCTGGAGAACCAAGAGCGGCTCGCTGGCCCCGAATTAAATGACTCGCCAGGATTGGTAGGTAGATGGCTCCTCATGAGTAATTAGGGATGGGGGGGGGTGGGTGAACCGCCCATCCGTAGAACCGTCAGGCTTGACCAGTGCGAGGGAAATCGCGCCACACGCAACCTCGCAAGAGAAAAAAGGCATGAGGGAGAAGCGAGGAGGGGGCA
>JASDQU010099819.1:510510-523469 GCA_032191745.1 Picea mariana
AGATGAAGTGAGAGCATTTGTATTGACTAATTTAAGCACATCATTAAATCAAATGGAATCCTTGAATAAGGAACATTTGGTTTTGTGAATTAAGTAATTAATAAAAACATTTACTAAATGTGCATTAATTGGCACCTTAATGTTCCACTACAAACACACCATGGTACACATTCTAAATTTACTATGTAGATAATGTTAGGATATTTAGACACTTAGGAGTTAGTTAAGATCTACTTGGTCTAATATGTCGTCAGGTAAAAGTGTGTTTCTTAGTGTGTTTCTTTAGTATGCATTTGTACTTAGGAAATCCGACGGTCACGATATGTTCCCGACATAGAGTGATCCTACGGTTCATACTCTCCTCGATATTAGCGGCCATTGATCTATGGCTTAACACCCGATTGGTCCATGATCTCTATTTAAAGAGCACAGAGGCTCATTTGCCGATGATCGATTGTGAGAAAATCTCTTTTAAAATCTCTCTCTAATCTTTTTATTTGCATTAATAAACTGCTCCAAGTGGCCGCATTGGCTAGGGCCGTGGATGTTTCCCCGTAGGGGTTTTACCATGTGAAAACATCGGTGTGTTGATATTTGATCTAGTTATGTGAGTCGTTACTGAAGGTGTTCATTCTATGCTGGAATACCTATGTTTTCGAACATGGTATCAGAGCCTGTTTGAAGACCTGCTCCTGTTGTAGATCAAGATCGTGAAGCCGAGTTTCCTCATATCCATTTTCTGGCATTTTCGTACATTTATGGGCTGAGAGGAATGTTCCATTGCGTCCAGAGCACTCATTTCATTTAGGAACACTTTTCGTTTCACTCGAAAAATTTTCCATTTGCCCAAGATACGGTCATTACAGTCAGATCCAGAGGTATAAAGCCTGAATACGCATTTTTTTAATTTCTGCAAAATTTTATTTTGATTTTGTTTCGGTTTGTATTTTTTTATTTCCAGGTTGCTACTCTTTTAGATCTGCATATGCTCTTTGTCCTGCACCTTGTGCAATCTCGAAAAATTAGAAACAGATAGGAAAAGGTGCATCTTCCGGGTAAGCTAACCAAGATCTAACCCTTGTTGTCATCGAGAAGCAAAATTTGTTTCTTGTGTAAAAAGAGTTTTTTTTTAGGACGCACAACAACAACAACACCCACAATCCTCCTTATGAACATTACAATATGTTTTGTTAGACCAGTTGGTTAAAACTTGCCTTATTAAGTAAGAGGTCTTGAGTTCAAGTCTCTCTTTTGTTACCTTTTTGAAAAAGTTCATGCTAAAATTGTAAAGTGTATTTCACTTCAAGTATAAAAGTGAATCACTATAAGTAGCTTTAATATTTTATTTTAGAGTTATTTATTTTGCATGTAGCTTTTCTATTATAAAGTAACTTCATTGTAAAAGTGATCCCCACTTCTCTTTATAAAAGTGGGTCACTTCATAAAGCAACTTACACTATCACGTGGTCAGTTGGTTACCGTTTATGCATTGTTTTTAAAAGGGTATAACTCTCACATCATAAGTCTGTTTTCAATGCCATTTTTTTTTTTAAACACATAATTTTTCGAGCTTTTTCCATCAAGATCATCAGCTTCAGTTTTTAAGTCCATATTACCTACATATTTAATATGGTTTCTACAAGTAATGTCTTGCTTACCAGCAACAACTACTTCCAATGGAAGTCTCATATGGAAGATTTATTAAGAAGTAAAGGCTTGTACCAGATTACCTTGGGAAAGGGAAAAGCACCCACTGATGTTGATAAGAAATCCAAGTGGGATAATAGGAATGACGAAGCACATGGACTAACCAGAATGTCCATCTCTCCTGATTTAAGGTACCACCTTCAAGAAATTGATGACCCCGAAGAAGCTTAGGACAATATTGAATCTGTGTTTGGTAAACTCAATATGAGCACAACAATTAGAAAATCAAATATTGACCTTGAGTCCAAGTGATTTTTCTTTCCTTGGAGACTATTTATCTAAGTTTAAAACAATCAGAATTTTATGTGAAGAATGTAAGATAAAAATGGAGGAAGAGCATTGCATCTATCTTATTCTTTCTAAGCTAGGTAGTGCATGTTCTGTGTTTGTATCTACATTTTATGCCATGAGAGAGGCTCTAGAGAAAGCTTATGAAAAACCCACTCTTGAGTCCTTTTGTGCTTATTTGATTAGAGAGGAAGATAAGCTTATACAACTTGGAGTGATCAGCACTGCAGGTACCTCTAACAAAGCCTTAGCTGCCCAACAGAAAGATAAACCCAAGTATCCCAAAAAGAAACATCCTTGCTACAACAATAAGCAATATAAGGGTCTCAAACCCACTCAGACAACTTCAGCTTCTAATGGTGACAAAGGAGAAAAATATTAAAATAAGAATACTAACAAACATTGCAACTTTTGTGATAAAGATGGTCATGATGAGTCCAAATGTTTCAAGAAGATGGCAGCTTTAGAAGCAGCGATGAAGAAGCACAACATCAGTATTGATTCTACTTCTTCTTCTTCTTATCATGGACATGCACTTTTTGCTTCTAGTTTCTCCTTCAATACACCTTCTACTTCTACTTCTGATAAGTGGCTTATTGATTCTGGAGCATCTTATCATATGGCTAAGGATAGAGACATATTTTCTACTATAAATGAATGTAACACCAATAAAATATTTGTTAGTTATGATAGATCTCTTAGTGTTGAAGAATCTGGAACAGTACAAGTAGAAAATGGTCATTTCAATTATGTCTTATGTGTTCCAAGTCTTTCTTGTAACCTTATATCAGTATATCAAATCACTCATTCAGGTGAAGGTAAAACCATAGAGTTTTCACCTCACCAAGTTGTAATCAAGGATCTAAAAGATCCTAATAATGTTCTTGCAACTGGAATTGTTTATGATATTACCAAGTTGTACAAGTTTGACAACTTTGGTTCATCATCTTTTTCATCAGTTTTTGTTGCTCATAGCGATGACTTGAGCAAACTTTGGCATGAGCAGTTTGGTCATCTAAACTATCGCTCATTGCAGCAACTATGTAATTAACAGATGGGGACTGGTCTTCCTCTTGTTTCATGCAGAGATGGTGTTTGTGCCAATTGTGTTCTTGGCAAACATCATCGGGATAGTTTTGAAAAACGTGCCTCTTGGCATGCCTCGGGTCCTTTGCAGCTTGTTCACAGTGATTTTTGTGGTCCACTTTCTTCTCGTTCTTTTTCTGGGTGCAAGTATTTCTTAAATTTCATTGATGACTTTTCCAGATGTACTTGGGTTTACATCTTAAAACTTAAGAGTTTTTGACAAGTTTTTGGCCTACAAGACCCTTGTAGAAAAGCAATCTGGCCATCAAATTCAAAGGTTAAGAACAGATAATGGAGGAGAATATGTGAACAATAATTTTACAAATTACTACACTACATAGGGAATCCAAATGCAACACATTGTTCCATATACACCACAACAAAATGGTGTTGCTGAGAGAAAGAACCGCACATTAAAAGAAATGGCTAATTGTATGATCCAATCTAAGGGATTAAGTCTAAAGTATTGGGCAGAAGCCATCGACTGTGCAAATTACATAGTAAATCGCACTCCCACAAAGGCTCTTAAAAATATAACACCAGAAGAAGCTGGGACTAAAATTAAACTAGATGTAAGTCACTTCCGTGTATTTGGCAGTATAGCATGGGCTCACATTCCTGATGAGAAAAGGAAAGCATTGCAGCCTAAAAGTGAGAAGTGTATATTTGTTGGTTATTCTGATGATGTCAAAGGTTACAAACTTCTTCAATCACATTGTAATGAAATTATTATTAGAAGAGATGTTAAATTTGATGAAAATATCTTGGCCTGCGAGCCTAATTTGGCATTTTTGCCTTCTTTGGCCTGCAAGCCTAATTCGACGCTTGTGCCTTCTTCGGCCTGCGAGCCATATTCGACATTTGTGCCTTCTTCTGATTTGGTTTCTTATTTAGATGATGACAGTGAGGATGAAAATCCACCTCTGCCTGCTCACCCTCATCCAGATGAGTCCTTTGAACCTGAACCAACACCAGTTCCACTGCTTCCTAGATGGGTTCGTTCAACACGAGAAGCAGTTGGTGGTCTTGTCAATGATCCTTCAGATCAGCGTCGAACACATTCACAGTTCCAGCGAGCCTCTTCTCTTTTGGCTCAAGTTTCAGAGACTCTTGATCCAAAAACCTTTACAGAAGCTTCAGGTCATCCAAATTGGGATATAGCAATGAATGAAGAGTATCATTCTTTAATGGAAAATGATACTTGGGATCTTGTACCTCTTCCAAAAGGAATAAAACTTGTCAGAGGTAAATGGGTCTACAGAACTAAGTATGCATCAGATGGAAGTGTTGAAAGACACAAGGCTCGGTTAGTTGCCAAAGAATTTTCCCAAGTTGAAGGAATTAACTATAATGAAACCTTTTCCTCTATAGCCAAAATGAATTCCCTCCGCCTTGTTCTTGGCCTTGCTGCCTCACATAAATGGGAGGTCCATCAGATGGATGTTAAATGTTCCTTCTTGCATGGCGATTTGAAAGAAGAAATCTACATGGAACAACCTCCTGGCTATGTCCAGAATAACTCTAGCCTTGTTTGTCACCTCAAGAAATCTCTTTATGGTCTCAAGCAAGCTCCCCGAGCTTGGCATGCCAAAATGGACAGCTTTCTTATTGCCATTGGATTCTCTAGGTGTCATTCTGATCCTAATGTCTATACCAAGAAAGTAGGAATCCATCTCATAATCCTTGTCTTTTATGTTTATGACCTTATCCATACTGGTAGTGACCCAAAACTTTTAAACCATGTGAAAACCAACCTTAAGAAGAAATTTGAAATGACCAACTTAGGATTTTTGCACTATTTCCTTGGCCTCCAAGTTTTGCAAACCAATGAAGGAATTTTTCTTTCCCAATCTAAGTATGCTTGTGACCTTCTTCGTCGCTTTCACATGGATGATTGTAAACCAACCCCTTCTCCGTTCTAGTCTGGAGTCAAGCTTACTTCCACCTGTACTTCTCCTGAAGTTGATGCCACCATGTACCGTCAGTTAGTTGGTAGCATCTTATACTTGACTCATACCCATCTTGATCTTTCCTTTGTTGTTGGTCTTTTTTCCCGGTATATGAAAACACCCCATGAAAGCCATTGGAAAGAAACTAAAAGGATACTTCACTATGTCTGTGGTACAGTTTAATTCGAAATACATTACAGTTCAGGGGGGACTCCTTTATTGGTTGGTTTCACTGATTAAGATTGGGTCAGCGACCCTGATGATTAGAGGTCTACTGCAGGTTATGTTTTCAGACTTGGTTCGGGACCTGTCACTTGGGCCTGTAAGAAACAAAAGGCTATTGCACTTTCTTCAGTAGAAGCAGAGTACCGAGCAGCGATAAATGCAAGTCAGGAAGCCTTGTGGCTTCGACAGATCCTTTCAGAGTTTGGATTCCAGCACCAGTATCCAACCAGCCTTTGGTGTGACAATCAGAGTGCCATCAAGATCGCCAAAGACCCAGTTCAACATCAGCATAGAAAACACATCGAGCTACACATGCACTTCATTAAAAAGCTAATTCATGATCAAGTTATTGAAGTGCTCTTTTTCCCTACAGAAGATCAAGTTGCAGACATTTTCAAAAAGTCTCTTACAGAAGTGAAGTTTTCCAAACTTCAATCTATGTTAGGAGTTTAGGAAGTTGTCATTAAGGAGGGATAGGCTCTAATGCGTCCTTCCTTCTCCTATTGTGTCACTATTGTAAATCCTTCAATCCTATCCCAAGTTGTTCCTTAGGGGGGATGTTAGGATATTTATACACTTAGGATTTAGTTAAGATCTACTTGGTCTAATATGTCGTTAGGTAAAAGTGTGTTTCTTTAGTATGCATTACTATGCATTTGTAGTTAGGAAATCCGACGATCACGATATGTTCCCGACATAGAGTGATCTGACGGTTCATACTCTCCTCGATATTAATGGCCATTGATCCATGGCTTAGCACCCGATTGGTCCATGATCTCTATTTAAAGAGCATGGAGGGTCATTTGTCGATGATCGATTGTGAGAAACTCTCTTGTAAAATATATAAGTAATCTTTTTCTTTGCATTAATAAACTGCTCCAAGTGGTTGTGTTGGTTGGGGCCGTGGATGTTTCCCCGTAGGGTTTTACCATGTGAAAACATCGATGTATTGATCTTTGATCTGGTTATGTGAGTGGTTACTGAAGGTGTTTGTTCTCTGTTGGAATACCTGTGTTGTCGAACAGATAATAGTTCCTATTAAGTGTTTTTTAGCCAAAAATCGATATCTTTTGCTGCATTAATCAATAACTTAGTTCACCTACAAGACCACATGGTATTAGTGAGAGATCGATTAAGTTAACTCAAGCCTACCTACAAGATCACTTGGTAATAATGAGTGCTTGCCCAAATTAATGAATGTCATTAAGGGCACATTTCAATATTCTCTTCAATGGTATATTCTTCACTATTTTGACATGATTGATCATATCATATTTATTTAGCTTATTTAGTTACAATTTCATCAATGATATAAGCATTTTTTATAACTTACAAGGTAGGGACTAACCACCTCATGGCTTACCTACTTGTTCGTAAAATTGAGAAATTAAATGTTGTTGAAAGTAAATTTAAAATTCAAACAATTACACCAAAAAATGAGTGAACAAATGCATGCAACATATATTAATGAGGTGTTTGTCACTCAATCTAAAGACCATAACAAATATTAAAAAATATGAACAATTTTCTTTGAAGATGTTATATTATCAATGATAATTCAGAGTTAATATCTATATTATCTTTTTTTTTACACATCATTTTCTAACACTCATTTTTTAATCCAAGACACATATAACAATCTTATATTTACCTAGGAAAGTTTTTTTCTACTATTCATGATTAGAAAAGGCTTTCATGTGCCCCAACTCAAATTTAAGATTTCTATTGTCTTTGGCTTGATACATAATCTTCTAATACTCAATTTCGAATCCAAATAATATGTACACCAATCATATAATTGCCTAAAAAGGTTATTTTCTACTCTTCATGATTAATAAAGGTCTTTGTATGCTCCACTAATAATATGATGTTTGGTTGACTCATGGGAAAATTTTGAACTAGGATATCCTTCTTTATATTGCATGGTATCACGTCCCCACAAGATGCCTGCCCAAATCTTATGATCATGCACCTCTTGAGGGCATGGAGCACCATGAAGGTTCTCACTTGGTTGTTTGGAAACACCAAGGATACTTCGTCCGAACTACACCTCTTCACCTAGAGCATACCCATACTCGGTTCTAGGCTATAGGAGAGTCACACTCCTACTCTAGTGCAATTCACTTGTATATTTAGACAATTTTGTTAACAACTTAACACTTAGTCATCTAAGCATACATCCATGAACATGTGAAAGCAAGAGAACACTTGTGAAACAAACAAGAGACATACACAAAAATAGTGTGGGAGACACAAGACATGCCTAACACCCAGCTAAGTCTTATTATTGTGAAACAATTACAATATGAGCACTACCATCTCAATTTACAACTTGGACAGAGTCGCATGACTCACCTCACCTCAGCAAGACATTGATACACAGATTCCAGGAATCATCCATCACAATGACTTTCACAACTTCTGCAGTGCACCCTAGATGTTCTCCCACCACAGACTCATCGTATCTTCTCTGTCGCAAGACTTCACACAGACATATGGTTCTATCTCATAGCATGTGTCACCCAAACTTGTGACAAGACTTCCCCAACTCCAAAGCCGCCATGTCTACTACTAGATTCAACCCAAAGAAAGTCACCCCAACTCTATTCAAAAAATCACCTCAAGGCAGCACAAGTCCTCCCATGTGGAGCGACTTGTCTCCTTGAGGGATCTCTCCCCTTATCTAAATCTTCCTTAGAACTTTGGTGTCAATAGAACTATGGTGTTTATATTTCTCCCTTCCTTGTTCCTTCTTGGTTGTGCGCCCTTATTCTTTTATATGGACTCCAAACATCACCTTCATGAATCATTGCATCCTTTGGGTGTGTCACGGACCAACACACCCAAAGGACCTGATGCACCCATTCATGGACCTGCACACCCAAATGAATCCATATGCTTGTCAAACTTCATCTCTCTTAGGACTGATGTGCCCCAAATTTGGGTGCACTCCTCGTGCCGACACACCCCAACCTCTTTGGTGCACCTTACCTTGTGCTTCGCCTCATGCTTGGGCAAGCCCCTTAACATGTTTTCATGCCCAAGGTGCCCACTTTCCCAACTAGTGTGACTCTTGGGTGTGGGAGAAACCCCAAATGTTTTCTGTTTGATAACTTGGGAGAGGGTGCACATGCCCTTCTAGCCAAGGAACTTACACCCTCCCCCACCTCAAGTCATTGTCATCCCCTGAAACATCCACAAAATTTAAGATCTCCAAGTCTTCCCTAAATCATGCCCCCATTGCAACTAAGTCTACTGGAAAACCCAAGTTTCATGCCAACTAGAAACCCCAAATTCTTGTCAAGTGGAAACATCAAGTTTTCCACAAACTAACAAAATTGTAATGCCCCCAACTTTGCATTATCTATCGCTTGAGTCAATAAAGTCGCTTCACCCAACTCAAGGATGAAATTCACCCAACTATTTTTCATTATCTCATTCTGATGTTGCAACCTTGCTACTATCAAGTTTCGTTGTTGTTTTCATTGTCTTCTACAATTGATTGTTTCCAACTTCACTTTAAAAAATCTCCTAAGTGTTGAAATCCTTGTGACTTATTGTTTCAATCATACTACAATTCAAGTCCATGCCTCCGCACACTATCGACCCCTACATATCAAATTGTTTGGGTATCTAATCCATTTGTCACACCCAATCTGTGAGAATGCACATCTCCATGTCCTCATATTTTTTTTCTATTTGCAACTTCTATCACTTTGTCCAACCTCAAATACTAAGGCAAGTTTCCACCCTTTCCTCACTACTGCCACCTCCAATCTTCATCAAGAAGATCATCCACAATGTCCAATTTTTGTGCCTCCAAACTTACTAGTATTCCCATACTCTTGATCCCCTTGTCATGTTGTTTTCTCTCCCAAGCTGTGAACTAGTCGAATGGAAAGTCCAACCATCACACTCCTTAATTCTTCACACCCTCATGCACAAAATGGTCACTTCCTTTCACAATTCAGTTCTTCCACAAATGTACTTGGATCAAGGCAAGGTCACCACTTATCTTGTTGCACTATGAAGTCACCCCAAAACAAATTCATCCATGGAACCTTGACTCCATTGACCACCTCATGGAACAGTTATACAATATTATACAACCACATACAGTCTGCATCACATCCAAGTTTTTGAAGAGTCAAGAAAAATCATCATGCATCTTTGCACGTCCAACCAACTTTTCCCTTGAAACCCAACTTATAATGAAGTACACAAGTCTGGCTTCCTTGGTCAAATTCTCACCATCTTCATCTGTATGTTTGAATATGAAATGTCCCATTTGCACCAAGAACTGTATGTCTAGACTTCCTTGCCCCATTACTTCACCATCTAGCTATGTTGATGCATCTACCTCTCTATGTTTTGAAATGGTTAGGCTTCACCCTCAACCATGTTTCCTGTTAGTATCCAGATACTAAATTTTCAAATTTTCTCCTTGTTGTAGGAATGGGGTTATTCCCGTAGCACCGAGAAGTGTTGTTCTTGAGAAAGGATATCATATATGCCAGAAATAGTACTAATATTCTAACTTGCTTCGTTGGAAGGAGGTATAAGAAGGGTGAAAATCCTTATTCCATTCACCTTTGAAACAGTGCTATGATGCCTTGATTGAGACTTCACGATTATTTTAAAGTTCTTGGATGGAAGCCAATCTCCAACACCTGTCATCAAACACAACACATGTTAGCCACAACATTACCCAACATCATATCCATTAAGCTCTAGTGTTGGTTCATATGGTTCTAGGTTTTTATCGTGTTTTTCATGGTTCTAATTCTATCAAAGGAGCCTGCATCCATGGTACAACCTTCAACTCCTTCAATTGTAGAGAGATTTGTTTCTAGTGTTTTGTAGCCCTCTCTAAACACAAGGGAAGCATTGGACAAGCAATATTTTGTGGGTCAGATCAGGAAGTTTCCAGATGGATACCATGCCCATGTCCTCATTGACTCATGAGGAAAACTTCCCAACTACCATCTTGAATGGTAATTAAGTTTTTTGGGGGCCAAAAGATTGTTATGGGTCTGCGATATTTATATACAGCAGAGTATCGGCCTGGTAGGGGTCATCTCACCATTATTGATTCCCTTTACCATCCTTCTCACACATCATGATCTATCTGGAAACCCTCTTTCAACAATCATGCCAAATTTTCCTTTTATTAATTAACAAAATATATACATTACCTTATATACCAAGGTTCATTGTTTGCCTAACATTCACATGACATATCTGTCCATAGTCTTTTTCAAAATAATAATAATAATAATAATATTTACAATATGGGAGAAACATGGGTGTTACATCTTTGCATGATTATCTCCACTCCATGTGTGTCTTTGCATGGCTATCTCGAGGTCATGCATGTCTTTTCATTTTAATCTAGACTTAGTAAAGGAATTATGACTGTAATTTATGAATCATATTTAATGGCTTGATATGCTCTATTGTAATAAAGTTCAAGAAGCTTCAAGCGGCCAGTGTTGGCCTGCCTTGGTCAGTTTGGCCAAAGTTAATAGATATCTATTAGGTGTTGGTTTTCTTGGTTAAGGTTTTCCAGGGTAAACATATCGTCTTTATTTATGTGTATGATTTCTTGTTGTGCTATTATTCTCTCAATTTTCCTATCAACTGTGACATAAACTGGAGCACCTCCTCTAACTCTTTTAGCATACTTTCCAACCTTAAGAAACTTGGAAATATGTCCCACTAGGAATTGAACCTCGTCCTTGGAGCTTTGCAAGAGAGACTTCTTTCACTCAACAAATTTTCCACAACCTTCCATTTAAGATTCAAACACACGACCTAACCTTTGAATCTAATATTCAAACACAAGATCTTTTGCTCGAATATTCTCACGGTTTTGTTGCAGGCCTAGATCCGTTTCATACTTATCAACATCCAAGTGCCAATATAATAACCCTAAGTATGAAATATTCTCCAGAGAAACATATAGATTCGTCTCTCTCATCCTTGTTAGTTTCATTTTCATCGATATCAATTTTTTTTCACCAAACAATGGACTTGATTCATAGAAATACAACAACATGGCAACCTCAACCAGGGTTGGAATTTGAATTCATTTTTACTCGTAAAACAATTTTTTTTGACATTTTGGGTCTATATATTACCCTTCAAAGAACGTTATGTCTAAAAGTGTACCCTTCAACAATGAATTTTTTATAAGACACTAACTCTTTAATACTGAAATTTATGTTAATTTTTTAGTTCGTGACCCCATTTTTGCAAGGATGTACCTATTTCTAGGGACTTGGGGAGCATCAGAGGCCTCCTCCATACCCTCCTAATTATAAGTTTCCTCCTGCACTTCTACACAACTTTTACACCAAAGATTCCATCAACAACTTGAAGAATAATTTTTACAGTAATTTCCATCCCCGTTAGCTAACTAACAAAACAAGATTAAACAATTTATTCCCATTTCATTTAATAGATCCAATTAAAGAGAAAGGTCGCTCATATGAGTATTAAAATAAATATAACATACAAAAAAAGAGACATGACAATAATTCTAACCTGACATACTTAAAATCTACCTTCAGCTAAAGAATTTTCAGTTGTTTTTGAGTTTCAAGGAAGAAAAGGCCTCTAAAATGGATAAAAATGGACATTGGCTTTCATGCCACTAATAGTCCTAGGGATATGGAAAGATATTATTTTGAGAGATGGTATATCCTAAAGAATTTTCAGTTGTGCTCAAAATTTGAGGAAGAAAATGCCTCTAAATGTATGAGAGTCGACATTGGCTTTCATGCTATTGAGAATTCAATGTTTACGGAAATATATTATTTCAAGAGCAAGTCAATATTATTTCTTCAGGTCTCCACTTGAAGAAGTTTCTATTGCATTTGAGGTTAAAGCAAGGAAATGCCCCTATATTCATAAAAATACACGTCGGTTGGTCTATATTATTTCTCCAGGTCTCCACCAGATGAATTTTCAGTTGTCTTCAAAGTTAAAGGAAGAAAAGGCCTCTAAATGTATTAAAATTGGCATCGGATTTCATGCTATTGATAGTTCACTAGATATGGAAAGATATTATTTCCAGAGATGCCTGATATTATTTCAAGTCCCCAACTGAATAATTTTCAGTTTTATTCGAGGTATAAGAAAGAAAAGGCCTCTAAATGCATAAAAACCGACATCATCTTTCAAGTTGTTGATAGTTCAGTGGATATGGGCGAGAGTTGGTCCATAATATTTCTTCAATTTCCACCTTAAGAATTTTCAGTTGTGCTCATGGTTCAAGGAGGAAAAGGTTTCTAAATTCCTATTGATATTATTTCAAGAACTTTAGATATTATTTATGTCAATGCCACAAAATTCCCACTGACAAGCAAACAAAAGAGACAAAATAAAATAAGATTTCATGATACTTACCACTTCGTTTCTGAGTTCAACTATAACAATCTGATAGCTCAATTTCTTTCTCGGGATGCTACCACAGGAAACACACACAATCTTGAATCTAGACGCCCTCTGTTCGAACCTCATCCCATTCTCCGTCACTCTCTTCTCTTTTTGGCTTTGTAAAATCTTGATCAACTTAGTCAGTATAGAAAAGATAACCACCTCGGAAGTTTGACAAGGAGGGTTGTCTATATATAAAACTCTCATTTATCTTAGCACACCATCTACACACTTGTGGGTATCTTCATGCATGAGGAGTTATTC